>JBCFYV010002459.1:0-56184 GCA_039000515.1 Timema cristinae
AGTTAGATTAGTTTGGGCTCTATGCTGAAATACAGACAGACAGACAATAGGCAACGCAAAACGATTTTTTCAGTTGCATAAAACAGTCATAAAACATCGACATTATTATCAAAATCTATTGGTAGATTTTTTTTCAAGATCACAATTTCGACTCTTTCCGAGGGGCTTAGAGAAAGTAAAAACCCAAAAATTAGAACAGAACTTTGATAACGTGATAAGCTTTCATAACTGTCCTCTACACATCACGCTGAAAGAGCCAATAAACGCAGAGATAGGTGATTTCCCATAATGCAGCGTGCTACTACCATTAACACAGCAACAACCAGGGCAACAGTAGGTTGTATCTCTAAATGTCCTTACTCAGAGGAACAAGATTAATTTGGTTTATTTCTGAAGTTTCTATTAAATTAGGGAAAAAGAACCATTATTGGGGCAGTGTGGTTAAAATGGGGCCCACGTCCATTGAAAATGTGACCCTCACAATATTCTAGAGGAAAATTAACGGGAAACCCTTGTGGGATATGTAAAATAAAAATATTAGTATTTTATTGATAAGTCTTTTATTTATTTGAGTAATAAAAATATGTATAAATATATATTTATAATGCTAAGTTGTTTTATGAAAGTGAGTGTGAATATTTCATAATACTTTAATGGAGAATAATAATCTTTGTTTGGCAGTAAAACTAGAAAGATTATACAAACCATAAATATTATTTATTCATAATCATTTAAAGTAATTTTTAACAAGTGTTGCTTGTGGGTATGAAAGAAAAGTATCGATACTATTTTCATAATTATTGAATCAATGAAAATAATAATAATTTAACCATGTCATAGTATATTTAGGTCCATCGCGTCTATGTTATGTGTTGGAACTAGTAAGGTTTGATATAAATACTGTACGATGAATATTATAAAAGGTTTTACCATACTAGCTTTCAAAACGTAAATGAAAATTTGGCTGATGGAAAGAGATCTAACAGTTAAATATTATTAGTAATATATTCTTTCAATCTATTTTGTGCCCTTCTTTAACTATAGTAAACATTTAACCCAAGCAAAAGTGAAGATAACAAAAACAAAAGTTGTTTATTTTGATACCGATCCGATATTGGAGTGTGGGTACTAATATCAGTAAAAGTATCTGAAAAAAAAAATTCGAGTAAAAAAATACTAGTATCGAAATGAAAATAGTTATATTAGTAAAGTATCGATACTTTTTTAACATCCCTACTTGTGGGCCTAAATTAGGTTGATGAGTTAGTTAAATATAGCCTCGGGCTGCGGTGAAACTTTGATAATAATCAGAGTTGGCCCAAAAGACAAAAAAACGTTGGATCACCCTGGCTTAAGATAATGAATTAATGCATTTTTAAAACGGTACATATTAATACCTCACAGCTACGTTTCTGACCCAAGCCCTTTATTTTATAACCCACTAGAAAATAAGACATGCATATTTAGTTAGTTTCTAGTTTGCGTTGCAAGGCATCATAAAGGCTCAACAGGAATTTCTGCGCTCTTGCGAATTTGCTAAGCCAAGGAGTTTAACTTACCCATCATTGCAAATATCTAGATGGCCCTGACGGGTAGTAAGACGTGGAGCATGAGGGAGAAAAATAGCAACTAAAATAATTAGGATTAAGAGACACGGATTGTATCGCATTATGAAATCTTTGCAGATCCCACTTTATATTGATGGTGTAGAATTTAAAGCATTGTTACACGTGGGCAAGTTTAACATCAACAAGATATAACTGTTTCTCTCGTGAATCGACGAATCTTGCATCTTAAACAACAACTGCATTTGTTTCGTCACGAATGCTTTCATCGGCATCTTTCTGGGCTTTAAAAAAAAATCACAATGATTTGGTTCAGTAGCTATTGTCCCTATCAATACCAAAACATGCATTTGGGCTGGTAGTATTTGAGACCATATGGGCTGCTGTGAGTAGCATTGATGCAAAGAGGTTAATTCAATTCAAAGTAGTTCCCAATGTAAGGCAGCATTCGAGACCATATGGGCTGCAGTGAGTAGCATTGATGCAAAGAGGTTAAGTCAATCCAAAGTAGTTCACAATGTAAGGCAGCATTCGTGACCATATGGGCTGCAGTGAGTATCATTGATGCAAAGAGGTTAAGTCAATACAAAGTAGTTCCCAGTGTAAGTAAGCATTTCGCGACCATATGGGCTGCTGTGAGCAGCATTGATGCAGAGAGGTTAAGTCAATCCAAAGCAGCTCCCAGTGTAAGGCAGCATTCGAGACCATACGTGGTCTGTGTTTTATAAGTTACAGCTCAGCAGAGAAGGATAACTAAAGCATCTTTAGGATTGGGATCCTCAGATCAAAGCTATCATAAGATTTAAGGCTAAAAACATAATAAGAACGAACTTAACAACCACACCCAGACCATTTATATAACACTTATTGAATGTAATATAGTAATGATAACATTTAGTTCCTATTTTTTAGTTTATATTTGAATTATCTTCATAAGTTTTTCCAAGATTAGGTTTTAAAATTGATATTCGTATTCATGTTTTGAGGATAGAAGAGGAGAGGATGCCAAAGAGAATGAGGAAGATTAAGTATTTAGGAAACAGACCGCAAAGGAGAGCATGAAAATGTTGGGAGGAGCAGATAACAGAAAGTGTGTGGGCGAGAAGAGAAGAATGAAGGAAATAAAGAGGAATATGGAGAGGTATTTACTAAATTGACTCAGACAACGGCTGCACACAGTTGATGATGAAGATGGAGAGAAAGAAGAAGATGGAGAGGTATTTACTAAATTGATCAGACACAGGCTACACACAGTGGATGATGAAGATCCGTAAGTGACCTACCTCAAATATAAACAATACAAGTAAAATGCCGTGAACTTGAGTTTGAAACTGTCAAACTCTCCACGCGTCTGTTGTTGTTGTGGTTGTTGTTGCGTGGTAAGTATGGAGAGCTGCATATATCACTGGGGTAGTCTACTAAGAGATGATCGGTGTGTTCCACAGGAAAGTTGTCAGAGCCGACACATCGGACGGACCCCTCACTTCTAGTTCTACATTCGCCATCGGTTTCGGGCTGATCTTGGTTCTACTTCTGATTCACTTCGCTCACTCTCTTGTCATGAAGATACGGAGTGAAACTACATTTTACAGTTGAGTACCGCTATAGCACTCATAAGTACCTTTCATTATGTAAACAGACACAAACGTTGTCTTTAGTAGATGTAGGTATAACCTCAGCGGGCAGTAAAACGCGCGCTGATAAAAGAAAAACGAACCAACTTCCCAATAAGTTATTTTGGCATTTCATTTTATTAAGAAAATGGTAAATTTACTCAACATGATATTCGTGACCTAGTGATCTTAAGCAGCTCAAACAAGGATAATATACCTTTTTTTAGGTTTTTATTCAACCATATTACACCAAGGTCTTAAATATATAAATACAATATTTTTAATGTTTCAAGATTCATGTTTAAAAAAATATTCAGCCATGCATCCAAGCTTACATTAAGTATTTGTTTATGTACCGTATAAAGAAAAGTTGCAGTAGATGATAGACTAGCTGGTGGAGATAGGGTGAAAATATGGCACGGAGATCAACAATGAAAAGACAAAAAGGATGGTGATTTCAAAAAACTGAGGAACCACTGAAAATCAAAATTGGAAACCAGTAGTTGGAAAAGAGAACAGTTCAACAACCTGGGAAGTCTGCTGACAAAGGATGATAACTGCACCGAGGAAATTAGGTCAAACATCGCCTTGGCCAAGGAAGCTTTCAACAAGAAGAAGTTACTGCTGACTAACAAGTTGAGATTGGAACTGAGGAAGAAACTGATGAAATGATACATGGAGCAGAAACTTGTACTCTCAGGAAGATGGAAAATAAATACTTGGAGAGCTGTTAAATGTGATGCTGGAAAAGATTTGAGAAGATCAGTTGGACAGACAGGGGGACAAATGAATAAGTCCTAAGAAGAGTGGGTGAGAAGATCAGGTGGACAGACAGGGTGACATGACAGGTCCTAAGAAGAGAGGTGAGAAGATCAGGTGGACAGACAGGGAGACAAATGAACAAGTCCTAATAAGAGTGTCGAGAAGATCAGGGGGACAAATGAACAAGTCCTAAGAAGAGCTGTGAGAAGATCAGGTGGACAGACAGGGGGACAAATGAACAAATGCTAAGAAGAGTGATGAGAAGATCAGGTGGACAGACAGGGGGACAAATGAACAAGTCCTAAGAAGAGTGGTGAGAAGATCCGTTGGACAGACAGGGGGACAAATGAATAAGTCCTAAGAAGAGTGGGTGAGAGGATCAGGTGGACAGACAGGGTGACAGGTCCTAAGAAGAGAGGTGAGAAGATCAGGTGGACAGACAGGGGGACAAATGAACAAGTCCTTAGAAGCGTGGCGAGAAGATCAGGGGGACAAATGAACAAGTCCTAATAAGAGAGGTGAGAAAATCAGGTGGACAGACAGGGTGACAGATGAACAAGTCCTAAGAAGAGAGGTGAGAAGATCAGGTGGACAGACAGGGGGGCAAATGAACATGTACTAAGAAGAGTAGTGAGAAGATCAGGTGGACAGACAGGGGGACAAATGAACAAGTCCTAAGAAGAGAGGTGAGAAGATCAGGTGGGCAGACAGGGGGACAAATGAACAAGTCCTGAGAAGAGTGGGTGGGTGAGAAGATGTGATTCTTAGTTACGAAACAACCTGGATTGAACACATCCTTAGGAGGAACTGTCTTCTGCACGACGTCATAGAAGTAAAGGTTCAGGGAAAGAGGAGCTTAGGAAGGAGGAGGCAGAGGACAGGTCGCATTGACGGTTTAAGTTCACTGACAGAGGAATGTATCTGTCGTAAGACAGAATACTCATTCATATTCATAATAATATATGTATGGTACATAAATAAATTCCACGTGAAACATTATGATGTATGATAATGATGGCTGAACATTTTTTTACTAAATATATAGAAAACAATTAAGTAAAAAGGAATCCATTAAAGGGAAATGTAGGCTATATGATAGCAAACGGGAATTATGCTAAATATGCTAAATCTCAAAAGTTCTTAATGTTCAGTCCAACCAAGTTTGATACAAAGAGTTTATTTCATTTCCATCTTGAGGACGAATACTTTATGTTCATCAACCAACTTATAATATGAAAAATCTCAGCAAATTAATTGTTTAAATTAATCACTTGGTTTGTACATTGATTGAATGATTGTACATTTAAATATATCTAGTGAAAGCTCTTAAAACATATTTTATATATATACCCACGACATTTTTATTTAAATCAACAGTAAATAATATCAATTCATTTGAATGTAAGAAGGAAATATTTGGATAAATCGATGCCAATACAGTGTTAATTTTGTCAAACTTATACTAATTTCAAACGTAACATTACGATCTCTACTACACCGAGAAATAATGAGCCTATTGACACAAATAGTAGATGCGAAGGCGGATAAATATGCACCAGCAGCAAGCGGGTTGCCTAAAATAGGGGATGTGTTGGATCGACTTTCTTCAATTATGATTTAAGTCTGCAATTTTCGTACATATGCTAATTTTTACAAGTGTTTATATTTTTTTATCTATGTGTTTATCTATGTATGTGTGTGTTTTATATAGCGTATTATTATAAAATGTGTATGATTATATGAAGCATATTTTGAGGTTATTGAGTTGTGTACCAGCTGCCTGGATAGTAATGAAAATGATTAATTCCAATTTTGGATATTTCGAATTTTTTTAAATATATCTCTTGGACCTCAAATTAAAACAAATTCTACTGTACACAGACACACAGACACACACACACACACGGATGTGTATATATATATATATATACACACAGACACATACACACACGGATGTGTATATATATATATATATATATAGTGTGTGTGTATACACAACACGGTAGGCCTACATTCTAAATTAACCTGTGTATTTACAAAGTGCACAATGTAATTGTGTTCCAGAACCAGCTTCGGGAGAATCAGACCCCAGTGAGAGTGAGCCCCCCGTGGTACTATCTAGTCCCTCCGCCCCCAAGAAGAAGACTCGCCTAAAGCTGAGTGGATACTACCCAGCACCAAGTCACAAGGTATAAGCGGGGGAGGGGGTTGTAGGATTGTATCAGGTCTGTGCGTCTCACTCCATTATGTACTAGTTACCATGATATGTCGGGGTAGAGGAACACGTGTACCAGTATCTGCGTTGAGAGAGGTTGGAAAAACCATTCAGGAGAAAGATTATCCTCAGTATAAAGGACCGGGATTCGAACCCCTCAATCTACCCATCATCGGCTGTCGAATCTATTGCGAAAGTGGTGCCTTATACCGTGCGGCCACTGAAAAGTGTAACCGGAATAATTAATTACTGGGGACTTAAAATTTTATATATAAATAAGCTAAGAGTTAATTTAAAGATAATACTTTTTTATTGCAACCGAAAATATATCTTCAAGGTTATATTGCGTGGAGTGACTCAGTAAAATATATATTCAAGGTTATATGGTGTGAAGTGACTCAGTAAAATATATCTTTAAGGTTATATGGCGCGGAGTGACTCAATAAGATTAATCATCAAGTTTATATGGCACGAAGTGACTGAGTAAAATATATCTTCAAGGTTATATAGCACGGAGTGACTCAGTAAAGTATATCTTCAAGGTTATATGGCGTGGAATGACTCAGTAAAATATATCTTCAAGGTTATATGGCGTGAAGTGACTCAGTAAAATATATCTTCAAGGTTATATGACGTGGAGTGACTCAGTAAAATATATCTTCAAGTTTATAAAGCGCGGAGTGACTCAGTGAAATATATCTTCAAGGTTATATGGCACGGAGTGACTCAGTAAAATATATCTTCAAGGTTATATAGCGTGGAGTGACTCAGCAAAATATATCTTCAATGTTATATGACGTGTAGTGACTCAGTAAAATATATCTTCAAGGTTATATAGCGTGGAGTGACTCAGTAAAAAATATCTTCAAGGTTATATGGCGCGGAGTGATTCAGTAAAATATATCTTCAAGGTTATATGGCGTGGAGTGATTCAGTAAAATATATCTTCAAGGTTATAGGGCACGGAGTGACTCAGTTAAATATAACTTCAAGAATATATGGCACGGAGTGACTCAGTGAAATATATCTTCAAGGCTATATGGCACGAAGTGACTCAGAAAAATATATATTCAAGGTTATGTAGCGCGGAGTGACTCAGTAAAATATATCTTCAAGGTTATATGGGCCGGAGTGATTCAGTAAAATATATCTTCAAGGTTATATGGCACGGAGTGATTCAGTAAAATATATCTTCAAGGTTATATGGCACGGAGTGACTCAGTGAAATATATCTTCAAGGTTATATGGCACGGAGTGACTCAGTGAAATATATCTTCAAGGTTATATGGCACGGAGTGACTCAGTAAAATATATATTCAAGGTTATATAGCTTGGAGTGACTCAGTAAAATATATCTTCAAGGTTATATAGCGTCGAGTGACTCAGTAAAATATATCTTCAAGGTTATATGGGCCGGAGTGATTCAGTAAAATATATCTTCAAGGTTATATGGCACGGAGTGACTCAGTGAAATATATCTTCAAGGTTATATGGCACGGAGTGACTCAGTAAAATATATCTTCAAGGTTATATAGCTTGGAGTGACTCACTAAAATATATCTTCAAGGTTATATTGCGTGTTGTGACTCAGTAAAATATATCTTCAAGGTTATTTAGCGTGGAGTGACTCAGTAAAATATATCTTCAATGTTATATTGCGTGGAGTGACTCAGTAAAATATATCTTCAATGCTATATGTCATGGAGTGATTCATTAAAATATATCTTCAAGGTTATATAGCGTGGAGTGACTCAGTAAAAATATATTCAAGGTTATATGGCACGGAGTGATTCAGTAAAATATATCTTCAAGGTTATATGGTACGGAGTGACTCAGTAAAATATATCTTCAAGGTTATATGGCGTGGAGTGACTCAGTAAAATATATCTTCAAGGTTATATGGCGCGGAGTGATTCAGTAAAATATATCTTCAAGGTTATATGGCACGCAGTGATTAAATAAAATATATCTCCAAGGTTATATGGCGCGGAGTGATTTAGCAAAATATATCTTCAAAGTTATATGGCACGGAGTGACTCAGTAAAATATATCTTCAAGGTTATATGGCACGGAGTGACTCAGTAAAATATATTTTCAAGGTTATATGGCGCGGAGTGATTCAGTAAAATATATCTTCAAGGTTATATGGCGCGGAGTGATTCAATAAAATATATCTTCAAGGTTATATAGCATGGAGTGACTTCTTAAAATATATCTTCAAGGTTAAAATTAAAGGAAGAAGATGAAGGAATTTTACTAAACTGACCCGGCCACAGGTTGGAAACAGATGATGATGATTTATTAAGAAAAAAATATTTTAATTTAATTAAAATAAAGAAACTACGGAACTGATTAATTCCTAATAGATATATATCAGAAGCGACTCATGAGTTGCTAACAAGGTAAGTCACTCTTTGCGAGGAGTGTACTTTTAAAAGCTTCTCTTCCATTCAACCACACACACAACAATGTGTTTAAGAAAAGTTTGTTTGTTTTGGTTTTGAAGGTAAAGTTTGTAATATTATTGATTATATTTAATCAGTGAGGTGAGGTATGTTTGTGTGTGACATTTTACATTAAATTTGTAACATATATTTTTATCTGATTTGATTGTTTCTTTAGTTAAGAGTCCTTAAACCCCTCCGGGGGTTAATCTGAATATCTGTCTTAATATGTACCTAGTAATGTTTATTCCAATATAAAAATAAAATTTAATTGTAAGAGTTTTTATAATATCTTGGATGAAATTATTTATTGTATAAACATCAAATATTAAAAATAAAATAATGTAGGGTCTACTTATTTTTTTAAATTTGAATTTATTTGATCTTGTTTTAACCGCTTTGGTGGCCGCATGGTCTTAGGTGCTACTCACGTAATAGACTCCAGATGACAGGTAGTTTAAACCGTGGGTTTGATCCCAGTGGGGTGTTTTGAGGGTGGTTCTTCTTAAATGGTTTCCCACTTTCTCTCCCCGCGCAAATATTGGTACACTTACTTTAAAATGAACCTTACTCATCCTTAACACATTAATAACGCAATTAGTATATAAACGTATAACCAGAACGGGTAGTAAAATACGATGCTTAAAAATAAAGAAATTCGTTTTGTCCTTCTCAGACTCAAATATGTATCGGATCAAATTTACTTCTTTTTTGAGCAGGGGGTTAGGGAGACGGGGGGGGGGGGGGGGGGCAGAGGAGAGAATCAATTGACACTTGGACAAATAAAAAAAATACATTCAATCTTATATGTCGTCAAAATAATGAAAATGAAATTTAAATTTTGGTATTTAAAAAGATATTAAAATTGAAATATTCTTTGATGATATTCTACAACGATTGTTGTTAGTCAAGAATATATTTTAATCAAGTGAAACAAAATTTTACTTATAATACGGTATTATATTTTAGCAGGTTAGAATTTTTGAAAATTTCATTCAGTGTTTACGTAAGGTAATATTTTATGATCAGGATTAGCTTAAGGTAACCTAAAAACTAAAACATAGAAAATGAATATAAAGTGTTGTAAATCAAATAGTTCAATAAAATGTAACTCTAGAAGTTAAATGTGATCTGGCTTCAAGTTATTGCAATGGAATTCTAACTGTAACTAAAAAAAATAAAGTGTGAGAAAAAAGTCACGACGTCTTTCTGTTCACGCGAAACCCGATGCGGGTCGTGATGTGACGTGGCGTAGTTGGCTAATGCGCTTGTCGTGTTGAGCTAGAATGCTGAGGACGGGGAGATCGAGGTTCGAATCTCGGTCGGAAGAACTGGGGGATTTTCCTAAATGGTTTTCCACTCTCCTTCCACGTAAATGCGGGTTCACTTCCTCTAATTCAACCTTCCCAATTCCTAATCCATTAGCGTTATTAGTACTTAAAGCGTATAAACAGAACGGGTAGTAAGAAGCGGTGCTAAATAATAATAATAATAATAATAATAATAATAATAATAATAATAATGCTCACGCGAAGAGGATAAACCGACTGTTGACAAGATGGCGTCTGCGCACTTTGAACAAACAAATGAAGTATTAAAAGGCCGTGTTAGCGTCACTCGTCACGTGACTGGCTGATAGGAAAGCGCGGGTAACTCCGATTTACGTAACGTTTAAGATTTCTGAATTGGACAACTTTTAGGTTAAGTTGCGTCACAACACCTTGCTTTAATAATTAGCGCCACGTTTATTCATGGATACGGATATTTAGACAATATAATTAGATAAAATATATCTGAAGCTAGTTTATAGAGAGAAAATTTCAGGAATTTAACCTCGGTGGAGGGAAATTTTGAGTATGTGAAAATAGTTCTGAACTTATTATTGTAAGTTTCACGAGCAAATTTTTGAAAGAAAAAAAAATAGTTTTAGAAAAATTAACAAAAAAATTAAATGTAGTTGTACCTGAACCCATTGAAAAGAAACATTATATTTTTCACACAAGTTTATTGAACGAACATACTGCAGAGTGATTAGAAGGTGAAGGGGGAGGGGGGGGGGGCTGAGGTCCCCTTTTCACTCATACATTCACAAAATCTTCATTATAAAAATGACGAAGGCTTGTTAGCCATTAAAACCAGAACTCTTAAAACAGTTACTCACTACAAATTATTCCAACGTTCCGAACTGAGCCCAACTAACTAAACCCGTAGGCGTAGGTGTATGGGCAGAGGGGATAACGGGGTTCCACCACTCCCCCGCTCCTCGAAATTCTCCGATGTTTTTAATATGAAGCTTAAAGTTGGCCTTGTGCCGAACTTCAAAAGACTTACAGAGGTATTCACGTTACAAAAACTTTCCAGAGCAAGAATACTCTAAATAGCTTCTAGGAAATTCCAAATTAAAAAAAAAATCTTGTTTTAAATTACTTAAAATTGGTCAAAGGGAGTTGATTTATTAAAAGAAAAATTTTGGTGAACACTTTTTAAAATATCTTCATCAAAAGCAGCAACATTTTCAAAAATTTGCAGGAGGAGGGCTACTCCTAGTAGCTTTTAATTTTCTAAACATTAATTAGGGGAAAAACTTTTTTGTTTGTTGGCCCCTCCCCTCCCTTTATATATATATATAGTTTAGATATTTAATATATTTTTCATGGAGGGATCCAAAAGTATGACCAAATCTTGAAGCCAAAGTTATCATAAACTAATTACAGGTCTGTAAGCCCTGTATTTGAACCAGGACCTCCACGCACACCTAACTAATCACCAATTCAGGATCTGCCTCCCACCAATATAATCTGAACTAAACAGAATGACGTCACAGCTTTCCCAGACTCCCCGAGTGACAGTAAATCAGTAAAGAGCGTCTCGGCAAAGGTCAATGCTAACCACTATTATTATAATGGTTCTTGTACTCAGAAGGCTATATGTACACCCAGGGAATCACAAACTAGGAGGGGGCTCACATTTCTAGCAGCTATGTCAATATAGATAAACATTAAAAAACACAAATACTTGTTATCGGGTTCTCATTGGCAGAAACTAAAACTTATTAGACTTTCTCTAGATCCCTCGGAGAGAGAAGTATTGTGGTCATCAAAGTTATCTAGATTTTGATAAATTACATTTCATGACTCCATGAAACCGATAAAGTGGTCTTCACGAGGCAGTCTGTCTGTATGTCTAACTGTCTGTCTGTCTATCTGTATGTATCTCGCTCTAAAGACGAAACCATTTTACCAATTGGGCTAAAACTTGCTACCTGAGGTTTTCATAATGTCCTCACCCGAGGATTTTTTTTTTTTTTGTAATTAGATAAATACCACTAAAACTAAGGGTAGTTTACTGAAGAGCAAAAAAAAAAGATATATAGTCGAGTTTCTCAAAGTCCACTTTAATTATTTTGATTACATTTCTTATCAAAGGGATATTTTACATTTCAAACAAAATTACAATTCTTATTTGACCATGGAAATGACTAAAGGTACTTTACATAAGCGGACATTTCCAATGTGTATCATATTTCAGCAACTTTTTAAAATACTTAACGAAAAAGTTGTATTACTATTAAAAATAAAAAGCTTTTATTGAAATAAATATATTTTTATAAAACCAATGTTTTTGATCTAGAAGCTAATGAAATTGAATTTTATTCTCTTTGGGGGACAGCGATTTTCCTTTATTCTCAATGTTTCTGCAACCATACATATTATTTAATTTGCGCTCTTTGGTGTAGTATTTACGCGAAAATGTTTATTATTTAGTTTTACAAATCTCACGAGTTTTTAGTAAAGTATATATTCTATGATAAAAGATAGTGAAAGTATATGCGGTGCACCGGACCATTTCCTTTAATATCTTTTCATGGTGTGGTCTCTAATATCTCATGTCTCTAAGTGTACAAAAAAACAAACTGTTAATATAATTTATAAAAATTACAAATTTCAAGAATATCTTCCAAACCCTGAACGTGGACCCCTGAACACTCATTATTATGAACAATGTATTGTTGTCTCAAAGAACAATTTTGGGTGCTTTCTGCTTAGCAGAAGAAAAGTTGACTTGCTTGGTGTAAACAAGTTTAGTAAATCTGGAGAAACCGGTTTTTATTTAACCGCACATGTTTTGTATTTGAATATTTGTACTCTAAGATATATTCACTTTTATTTGAAAGAAACGCCCGGCTGCTTCTAAAACTGTTTTATCACCAAGATTAGTTTTAAAGCTTACGTTTTGATTTTATTGAATACATATTTGTGCTGAATTCTGGGACATAAAGTTTACAAATGGCAGACAACGCAAGTGAAGTGTACTACCCAAGTGAAGTGGAGTACGACACAAGTGAAGTGGAGTACAACACAAGTGAAGTGGAGTACTACCCAAGTGAAGTGTACAACGCAAGTGAAGTGGAGTACGACATAATTGAAATGAAGTACGACACAAGTGAAATGAAGTACGACACAAGTGAAATGAAGTGTTATCCGTTTCTAATGGACGAGGAGTTTATTAAATGTGCAGAATCCAAGTTAGGGTCGAGTGGTCAGACAACTAACGAAACTGGGGCAACTTCTTGTTGCTTGTATGAGTTCGTAGACAGAATAAACAAGAGTTTTGATAAGTTCATAGCAGACTATCTCCGAGCAGACAATGTCAGTATAACGTGCAATATCACTCAAGACAACTTGACAGCTCCTCTGGCCTTCAACCGGACCAACAGTTGCGCCCATGAAGACTCGTCAGGAAGGGTCATGGTTTGTAACTCTACCTGTGTCCAAGAGTATCTTCGTAGTGAGATAAATATCAGCAGTTCAATTTATAAAGACTGTTTCATGGAGCTGAAGGCCGGTTCAATACAATTTCAGTATTCAGCTGCAATATTCATTTTATTAATAATCATGTTCGGAGCAGTGTTGAACTGCTCTGTTCTGATTGTTTACTGCAAGCAACGCTCTCTATGGAAGCCACTCAACTTGTACCTGGTTAGCACGTTACTAGCCGACACCTTAGTGTTGATAATTGTTGCACCTATTCACTTGACTGAGCTACTTACAGAAAAGTGGAAGTTTGGTGAACTGATATGTAAAATATACATTTCCAGTTACTACTTATTTTCCACCGTCATTTTATATTTGACGACTGCCCTCAGCATTGAAAGATATCACATGGTCGCCAATTGCTTACAAAGTCACACAGCAGACGCGGACCGCACCAAAATACGTGTTTTAGCAGTGAACCTCGGTGTGTGGATTTTGGCAATTTTATATTCTCTTCAGTACTACTTCACATCTTATTCTGATGAAGTCAATGGCTGCATTTACAACGTCCAAAGTCTTAGAATCTTTTTCATATATATAGTGACTACACTACTTCTCACCTTTGTGTTGCCATTTTCCTTGATTCTTATATTTTACACTATGACTTTCTTTAAGATCACAAAAAGATTAGTCAAATCAGAATATAGAAGCAGCACGGTCGAAATTAAGTCTAGAGATAAAGTTGGCAAAATATTCCTTTTAATAATTGCAATCTATTTTGTGAGCCATCTTCCTTTGAACATTCTCTCGATTGTGACTTTGACAAAATCCGAATGGACACCTTGGGAGAATTATTTGCAAGGTGAAATAATTTATACTACGTTTTATTGTGTAAGGGTCTTCTGCTTTTGCAGTAATTCTATTATTATTCTATCCATTAGTTTAGAAATTCGTACACATGTTTACAATATGTTTCATCTCAGGAATAGTGTTAACTCTACAACCGTAAAAACACCAGATACAAGTATAGTTGATTTATCCACAACTGAATGTTAATGAATATTATATTTTAATAACTGATAACGTTACTAAAACTACAGACAGCTCTCATGTAACAATGGAATGTAGATCAATTCAAAACGTATTAAGCAAGAAGACTCTGAGCTCGGGCAAAAGAAAAGGTCACCTCCGCTGGTTTATTTTATAAATTGAATCAATGTACGGTGGAAAAAGATATTGAAATCCTCCATTCATGGTTTTAACAATTTTTTTTAAAAGAATATTTTTGTTTCCAGCGCAGGATAAAATGTACATGTATATATTTTCCACACTTATTGAAAAATTAATAAATTACATAATATACTAAAATTAACTGAAAACTTAGAATGAACAAATTGTGTATTTAGATAATTTCAACAGCCAACGATTAACTTCATTAATATAAATAAATGATAACTCTCCTAGGTATGAAATATCATAGACAATCAATTAGCCACAGTGATGAACTAAATAGACAAGCTACTATATTTGTTAAATACAGTTATAGCCACATCTAAATATCATAGCTCAGAGCATTGGCGTACTAAGCCAAAGGCCCCGAGTTCGAGTTCCGTGTACAGGTGTCAGTTTTAAATTTAGATATTATAATATCAGCTACAAGTTAGAAAGGTTAATGCCCCTAAATTAATTCTTGGTCACTGTATACGTGTATGTTTTCTATCTTTAACCGCAACAACAAATATTTAACCCTTTGTTTAGTTTACATCATTACTCAGTCGACGGCATTAGGAACTGGAGTGTTAAAACAGAGACTAGAGAAGTTACTATATCTACTTTCATGTATTCATACGTCAAGTCATGTGATCTTCAGCTGTCACTTTCGAGAGATATTATCAATACCTATCAAATAAAAATACAAATATAATAAAATATTATCAATGTTGAGATAAAAAAAATGTATTTTGGGAAAGTTCCTTTCAAAGAAAATGGTACTGTATTAAGACCAGGCCGGCTTTGAAGTGCATACATGTGTGTTATCACATATGGTATTACATATGGTATCACAGTTCTGATGGTATTGTTTAAAATAAATCTGTAGTCGAAAACATAACTTCTAGAAGTTTGTCCTGGTTCGTCCGATGAATTACAGACAGAACATCCAAATATACTTCCTCCAATGGAAACAAACACTTTTTACAAATGTTACATTTTTGTACGCATTTTATGTATTTCTTGATGTAAAATAAACTATAACTTGAATTGTTCTTAGAGATCTGGATTTTGTAAACATATAAGTTTAAACACAATCACTGCGAATTTGAAATGAGATGTTCTGTGGTTGTTATTATTATTGTTATTATTATTATTAACATCAATATATGTTATTATAACTCGTGTGGCCAGAGTCAGTAATGACTGGGTGCTGAAGAAGTGCGGTTTGAGAGGGTATACAATAAGTTAATGTAAAAGAAGCAAATATATGAAGGTAGAGTGTGTGGATCAAAAGCAAAGGGTTAGGCCATGTAAGACGTAGATAAAATGTTGTAGATGATTGTGTGAAAAGGAGTTTTAATAATAAAAGACCATGCATGACTCAGTGTATGGATGTTGAAGGAAGTATATAAGGATAGGGAAGTGTGGATGTAGCAAGTAAGGAGTTGTTGTTTATTGAGGTACATGTACGGTTTATTGCCTAACTTGTAAGGGAATGGCGTGATTAGTTATGTATGTAATATTATTATGTAGTGGAGACATTGAATTAAAAGTTAGGTACTAATATTGATGATTTTTTTATGCGCACCAAATCAGGCTATCCTCTATATTTACAGTAATGTGGTAGGAATAATGAAGGCAGAAAACCTACCTCGCCCATTGACTCCAAGGAACCCGGAACTATACAATAAACATGGCGGTCACTTAACATACATCCATAAACACAACTGGAACTGTGTTTAGGTATAAGCTGAAGTAGTGAGATGTAGCTATGTGGATGTTTATTATTAGGCCATTTCAGCAACATCGTCGATAATTACGTCAGTTTTCAGTCAACTTAAAACATCAGCTTCTACTTTCTACTGACGTGAGTGAAGAATATTTGTAAATTGTTTGACAACTCCGGGAGACTAGTTTAGATATATTGAGGCTTGTAAACACCCGATAATTTTGTAGATTACAAAGATAGTGGCAGTCGGTTGTTTTTACGTTTGTCTTAACAAATTGTTTACAAAAAACACCAAATTTTTTAAAAAATGGGACTATTTTATATTTAGTACCATCGACTATATCTTCACAAATAATGTGTTTGGTTCTCCTTTGGGACTAATGTGTGTTTTTTAGCACCACGTCTTACTACCCATTAGGGTTATACGCTTAAGTAATTACTCTAAATATATAAGGGACTGGGAAGGTTGAATTCAGAGGAAGTGAACCCGCATTTGCGTGCAAGGAGGATGGAAAACCATTTAGTAAAACCCACCCCGCAGTTCACCCGAAAAATTCGGAAGTCTAGCTCAACTTTACTAGCGCGTTAACTAACTACGCCATCGAGGGGGTTTGGGGAGCTATTGATTAAAATTTAATAAAAACAACTACAGTAAAACCCCGTTAGACTAAACCCCGTTAGTCCGAAATTCCAGATAATCCGAACATACTTTTCGGATAAAGAGGTCAAAGAAAATTAAGTCTTTTTTGTTATTTTTACCTCCGTGTCTTACTACCCATTCAAGCTATACGCTTATCTACTAATTAAGCTAGTAATTTTAGGGATGATGAATGTTATAGTTTAGAGGAAGTGTACCCTCATTTGCGTGTAGTGAGAATGGAAAAACGTTTAGGAAAAACCACCCTCAGTACACCCGGCCCAGATTTGAACCTCGATCTCCTCGTCCTCGGCAGTCTAGTCTATTAGTCTATTAGAGTAGCGTCCTAGACCATGCGGCCATCGAGGTCAGTCTGGCATGAAGCGAAAGAAAATGAGAAAAAGTGCCAACAGACGGAAGAACGAAGATATTGTAGAACAGATAGAGATGATAAAAGAGAGAGAAAACACACGAAGGAGAGTCAGAGAACAAGACAGTAATTAAAACAATAAAAGTTCTGCTTGTGACCAGAAAACTTTAAGGAGATTAAATTTTACAAACAAATTGTACATCAAATAACTAAGAGCACAGGTGACCTGGCGGTCTAGGGGATTAGGGTCCGGGGTTCAATCCTCGGTCCCGGCACAGATTTATCTGATTGACAAACCCTTCCTTCACCTCTGACAAGACGTGTATTAATCACAACTTGTGAATGTGTGGAATGACAGTCCTCCACCGTGGTTCGGATTCCACGTTAAACTGTAGGTCCTCCATTTCATCTCACAATCACCCTACCATTACACATTAGCGTAACCCGAACAGGTAGTAAGACAAGGTGATAATAGTAATAATAATCATACTAAGAGCACATTCTATCGGGAAGTTGTAGAAACAGACCTGCAAGGACAGAGATATTGCGGACTGTGTGAGAAATAATTATAGAAGGTTGTGTCGTAATAGTAATTTTACAATATTAAGATAAGATTATGGAGTGTATATCACGATAAAGATAAATGACGGCCGGCTCTCTGATATTCTATCAATTGCATTATCTGGTCTCGGGGGAAGATATTACAGTTTCAAAGCCCGCCTTCTACCAGCGGTTGTATTTACTGGTTGCACCCTCCATCATGGGTAAGGTGATAATTATAATAATACATTAACTTATCAGTACAGGCAGACAGACAGACAGGGGGACAAATGTACCAGTCCTAAGAATAGTGGGTGAGAAGAGAACCATTTTAGATGAGATTCTTAGTTACGAAACAAACTTGACCGGACACATCCTTAGGAGGAACTGTCTTCTGTATGACGTCATAAGAGGAAAGGTTGAGGGAAAGAAGAGCTTAGGAAGGAGGAGGATTCAAATATTAGATGACGTTAAAGGAAAGAAGAATTCGAGGTGGAGGCAGGCGACAGGTGGTCTAAGCTCACTGGCAAAATAAATGGACCTGTCGTAAGACAGAACACCTAATAATAAGAAAAGCCAAGTTATATTTGTGCTTATTTCACTCGTTACTTAGTCCATCACCAATAATCTTATATTACAATTCTTTTTCAGATTTTAGTAGCAACGATGAAGATACAGCTTATGGGTAAGTAAAACACTTTTTATGGTTTAGGATGTAAGATACGATATCATAATGGTTTGACACCTTCTCAGAAAAAAAAAGGTACGATGCACCACATAAACTTTATTTCGCTTTTATCTTAAAAGAGAGATAATATGTTTTAAAAACGGTAAGATTTGTGAAACGTTATAAATACATCGTTATAGAAACACTCCACTAACGAGCATATGTAATATACACTGATCATTACAGGAACATCTATCTAATCACATGCAATTTCAATAAAGTCCTGCATAGAAATATATATATATAAAATTTGATTATAGTTAAGAAATGATTAGGATTATAAAATATATTTCAAATAAAAAAAAGTTTGGTTTTAATAGTACTACAACTTTTCAATGACAAGTTATTTCGGATCTCAAACGGTTGCGAATATATGATAAAAATTGGGAATTTCTGTTTATGTAAAGTTACCCTCAAAATAATTTTCATCGAAAATTGGTACAGTTGACTCTCGGAAACTCGACTTAATGTGGACCGAGATGGTGTCGAGTTATCGAAATGTCGAGTTTTAAGAATGAAATTACATAAGATGTATGTTTACTGTGTAATGTTTACTAAACAAGGATGAATCATAGTACAGTATGGAATATTATAGTACAGTTGTAATGTACTGTAGTATTTTACAGTACAATATGGAATATTATAGGTATAGCTGTACTGTAGTATTATACAGTACAGTAACAGTATTGTACGTATAGTACAAAAACTACATGTTAATATAATAGTGTATATACATACGAGTAATATACAGAAATGTAATAAGGTACTGTACATATATTGTATTCGAAGTTACACAAGCAGAGAGGTTATAAAGTCAAATGACCTTGGATTTTTATGAGTGGCGCCAACAACTATGTGCACAAGCACATGTTGAGTTACACGGAATGTCGAGTTATCGAGTGTTATTACCATTTTGTTTGTAGTATTAAACAGTGCCTAGATACCAAATTTAAACAAAATATTTAAAACCAATTTCGAGAAATTTTTTTTTTCTCTTTTTGACCTTAATTTTACCCTTAATTTCAGGGTTAAATATCTAACTCCATAAACTCCTAAGAGGGAACCTTATAAAAACCCTATATATAACATTTTAGCCCAATGGTTAAAATGGTTTGAGCTCTAACCCAAGATATAAACAGACATACAAAAGGCAACTCAAAACGATTTTTTAAGTTGCATAAAACAGTCATAAAACATCTACATTATTATCCAAATCTAGAGGTAGACTTTTTTTTTTTCAAAATCAAAATTTCGACTCTCTCCGAGGGGCTTAGAGGAAGTAAAAACGAAAAAATCAGAACCGAACTGTGATAACGCGACAAGCTTTCAGCTCGAGCTGATCTTTCATAGTTGCCCTCTCCCTCCGCATCGCGCAGCAAGAGCCAATCAACGCAGAGATAGCTGAATTCCCTCCCATAATACAGCATGCTACTACCATTAACACAGCAACAACAGTAGCTTGTATCTCTAAATGTACTTATTCAGAGGAACAAGATTAATTTGGTTTATTTCTGAAGTTTATTTTCAATTAGGTAAAAAGAACCATTCTTGAGCCAGTGTGGTAAAAATGGGGCCCACGTACACGGAAAATGTGACCCTCATTATATTCTAGAGGAAAATTAAGAGGAAACCCTTGTGGCAGATTTGAAATAAAAATATTAGTATTTTATTAATTAGTCGTTTATTTATTTGAGTAATAAAAATATGTATAAATATATATTTATAATACTAAGTTGTTTTATGAAAGTGAGTGTGAATATTTCATAATACTTTAATAGAGATTAATAATGTTTGTTCGCCAGTAAAACTAGAAAGATTATATAAGCCAAAAATACTATTTATACATAAGCATTGAAAGTAATTTTTAACAAGTGTTGCTTGTGTTATTATTATTGTTATTATTATTATTATTATTATTATTATTATTAGCACCGCGTCTTACTACCCGTTCGGTTTATACGCACTTACGCTAATGTGTAATGGTAGGGTGATTGTGAGATGAAATGAAGGACCTACAGTTTGACGTGGAATCCGAACCACGGTGGAGGCCTGGCAATCCTCACATTCACAAGTTGTGATTAATACACATCTTTTCAGTGGTGAAGGAAGGGTTTGGTAATCAGATAAATCTGTGCCGGGACCGAGGATCGAACCCCGGCCGCCGGCATAGAAGTCTGACACCTTACCCTAGACCACCAGGTCATCCTTGTTGCTTGTGGGAATGAAAGAAAAGGACCGATACTGTACTAGTATCGAAAGAAAAGTATCGATACTGTATTAGTATCGAAAGAAAAATATCATTAACAGTAGGCATCGGTATAGAAATTTTAAGCGGTAGTTTTTTTATCAAGTAATTATTTCAACTTTTACTAAGTAATAATAATAATAATAATAATAATAATAATAATATTAATAATAATAATAATAATAATATTTTCATAATTATTGATACAATGAAAATCATAATAATTTAACCATATCATAGTATACGACACTCTCCAAAACATCCTATTCATTTGAAGAAGGGCAAAACCTTTAATTAATCTTACTGATACATTTAATTCAAACTTCATCAGGTTGTTAGAGTTATTGTATTTTTCCAATTGTGTTCTATGAGTTTGTGTTCAGAAGTACTAAGGATGATCTAATTAATTAATTTTGTTGATGTAATCAACATTTTACACAGTTCATATATTTTAAAATTAATGGATATTTTCAAAATTTAAAGCTCAAAGCATCCATATGTGTTATAAAAAATCTTCTTACAGTTGTGTGACTAGATATAATTATTTTTGTAATGCTGACAACAAAATTACATCGTTCGCAGTTAACTCTACCCCTTTTGCAGACATTTGTGAAACATGGCAGAAAGACATGTCTGTCTCGCTTTTTTTCGCTCCATCTCATTCTTTCACTTCTTGAAGGATATACCATGGTGTAACTTAAATAAACCATGGATGGTTCTGGAACAATTTCTTTCGAAAGATATGCGTAAAAAGAAGGTTTATTTTAACAGTAGTCACACAGTCGTCCTACAGCATTGTACGGGAATGGTCCGCGATCGAATGATTAAAATGTTATATTAATTAACATTCGTTCCACGGCATTATATAGGAATGGTCCACGTTAAATTAATCTCTCTATTTTCTAGAATAAAAACCGTTCGAGTATAAAGAAAAAATTATTTAGCTATCGTACTTGGTTGAAATAATAAATATAAGAAATAAGGAATATTAATTTGATAAAAAGCAAGTTGTCATAATTATATAGACAGTATGAGCCAAGCCCTTACTAATATTAACAAGGCGGACGCAACAAGACTCCAACCTCCGAGAGTCCCCTAACTTCACCACCTTTACAAAGACAACATTATAAAGTGGAACTCAACAAACAGGGGATTTATCTTCATCACCCTCTCAACTCACAAAAACACTACAAGTGGCTTCAACAACGAGCAACATCAACAGAGAAGATTAATATTTCAAATAAATAAAGTAGAACGTGGATTTATATAAAGGGAACTTGCAGAAGAATTCAAATTATGGTTTAGTTAAAATAATGTTTATATCATTTTCTCTCATTTATCCACACTGATGCAGAGGCTTATTAGAGAAATAATAATTATAGAACCCAGGTTTTTATTTATTAAATTGACATTTTTTAGTGTTATGATTTATTGGAAAGTTAACCAAATAAAATAGTGTCATGCGTGTGACGATAGAGAAATATGTACTTACAGATTATAAAGTGTCTTAAAACGACTATCCTTTTGTTTTTAACAAACAGGTTTAAAAGATAACAATTTCATGGAGCCGTATCAATTGTGAGAAAAACATACGGATTATAATAAAAAAGTTGTACCGCCTTTACGGGAATGTATGGGGAGGGTGCAAATTATATACAAGAAATGAACATAGCAATAGAGAGTTTATTTATAGATACAACAAGCATGTAAAAATAGGAGAACAAGTTAGTATAAGATTTTGGTTCATCTATATAGTGGTGGCACTAATGCCCAATTGCGTATATAGTTCTCTGCTAACCAGTCGAGCGCCAGTCAACACTTTGTAATAGTTTTCAGAGAAGAGCGGGCGGGAATGCAAGCTGCCCAACCTTGGGCCGACACGCCCATTACGGCGCCTCGCTAAGTTAATGTCCCTTAAGGGGGAACCAAACAAGCCAGAGGGGCTAGAACATAAGAAACAGGATCAACACTTGCCTTAAACAGAGTATAGTTGCCCGGGAATTGAACCCACAAAAAAACACAGCTCATAGAGTCCGTTCCAAATGGGAAGAACCCGCAAGACTTGCTCTATAGCTAAACGGGGGTTGAGCCCGCATAGTAACTCGGCTAGTCATCAGCTAAGCGAACTACAACAATCAATGTCACCGGGGCACAGCCCCACACCTGGCCTGATCTACGGGGGTGTTTCACAGAGACAGGAGCTCCCCAGTTAGTGAGTGAGAGAGAGAGAGAGAGAGAGAGAGCTTTACGCTCACACAAGTGGCGTATCATATAGCCCCGTATAACCAACTGTATTACAACAACTACACCAAGTCAGCTATCAGCGGGGGCTCTACAAGCAAACCCATAAATATACAGAATACCTAAAGTTACATAGAGCCATTCAGGCTACCTACACACATTAGTAGAGCTCAAAGGGCTCTTAACAATTAACAAAGCTGCTAGTAACGAGCAGAAGGAACTAGCGTATGAGAACTATCCTGACTAACTTTCCCTTTTAAGGTGGTATATGCAACCACACGCTACACTAAGGCCCATTCCTCCTAACCAGCACGTCACATCCATTAAGGGGACAAGGGTCAGCGAGCCCAAACCTTGTCACCTAGCGCAAAGTAACTCACAGTTCACTGAAAGAGTCCGAACGCTCACATTAAATAAAAGACAGATAGAGTTCATAAGACTCAACGACACCTTAATACTCCTGACAAATGTCCACACAAAAATATCTAGAGGATCTCCTGAAAGTCTAGCACAAAACAATACCTTAAGACAACTCAGGTCTTACTGAACGATAGCTGGTAGCTGTGTACCAACCCTGGGCCAGCAAGAACAGTCTAATAGGCCCACGTACCGAGAGAAGCGTCGTAACTGATGAGATGTACCAGCCCTGGTAGGTTTAAGTACCAGCAGACTGAAGTGCAGCTTGCAAGCGGTATACAGCGAAGTATTTGCCCGGCACTGGTAAAAGCAGAAGATAATAAATCCATGCAATGGTGGCGGGGGCTAGCTGGATACAGCCCAAGGTTCCCAAATTAGGAACGCCATAGCGTAAGTCTAAGTCTATTGCTTCCAGCCGTGGAACAGCATGACTCCAGCAAGCGTGGAAGGGTCTAGCTGTGTTCTCAGTCCCACAGCGACTCTTGTCCTCCCTTCGCTGAAAGAAGTCGCTCTTGATAAGTCACTTGGTTGAACCGTCGCCTAGTGCGTCTAAAACGAGTCAGTAGTAAAGAAAAAGATCCACTGTACAGAGCCTCGAAAACACGTGAGGCACGCATGCGCAGCCATAACAGTGATGGAGGGAAGAGAGAACAAGAAAGGGGGAAATTCACAGCGCATGCAAGGAAGAGGAAATAGTTGCGCAGGCGCATACGAGAGGCTCGAAACATATAGAAGATATGACAATAAAGTAGGCGAAGAGAAAATCATGCAATCAAGGATGAGAGGAAAATAGAAATTGATGTGTTACAACCATGCTTAAATCACAGTGACCTTGTGCGAGCTAATATCTCTCATTAGCTCGGCACAAAGTGACAGAAACACCAATACTTGAGATTTCAATAAATTTAGTACGGTATTTTGATTATATTTATTGTCTATATTAGTAAACAAACACTTAGGGGGGATGAGAAAAAGTTTTTTAACACGAAGAAAGAGTGAACTAGACTTGACTAGTGACAAACTTGTTGCTGGGATAAGAGTATTTCTGATAACTCTTTCTGTAATCTACCAACTCCCGTGGCGAATGGACTATAGTTACACTACATCAAACCTTATGAGATAAAAAAAAACGTTATATTGTCAGTTTCTAAACCTTTTAATAGGATATTAATGAATTATATTCTTCAATTACACTACCTCATAGAATGGAAATATACTGGATGCAAATATTCCACATCAAGAGCTCAATTATTGTAATGGACAATTCTGTATTGATAATAATTTGGAGTAAACTGAAGATCCTACTATTTACTCTCATATGATTAGGAAGGTTTAGCATATAGAAAGTGCACCCACATTTGTGTGAAGCTAAAATTAAAAACTATTTAGGAAAAAACACTCTTAGTGCACCTGAACGACACTTGATCACCGTAATCGGCAGTCGATCTATGACTAGAGTAGCGCCTTAGGACATGCATTCACCGAAGCGGGTGATAGATACATTTAATTTATTTATAATTCATTAGTCACACCAGTGGACACGTGGGAAAAGGCGTATTGTCTGGTTTGCTGGTGAGAATGAGGTTCGAGTCCCAGGCGGGGGTACTATATTTCTCCTGGTGGGTTCCAGCTCTCTTCCACACAAAGAGAGTACACATTCTCTAAAGACTAACTTCTTTCATCCCTGCCCCATCAGAGTAAATGTACGAAAAGGCCTTATTGGTATCGAGACGTGGAGAGTGGAAGAATAAAATAATTGATATACGATTTACAAACCTAATTAACTCTAAAACCGACCCTAGCACCCATTGTTCACATCATAAATGTATAATTGAGAATAAATGTTATTTCCTAATTTGATAACTGATGAATCTTTCGATTGAATTGGGAGACGAATACTTAGTTAATTAGGCAGACGCGCTATAGACTAAACCAAAATGTAGATCTGTAGAAAGCTCGCAGGGGCTAAATAAACAGGGTGAGATGATTATGCGGTGGTGACGGTTATGTTACGAAATACGGTAACTCCCCGCTTTCTCATTTACTATGTGTCAACAGGCTAGCTACAACTTAATTTGAAATTCTCGGCAAGTGGGGTGGTTTAATAAAGATATTTAAGCTAGGTTTGAAAGAAGTACAGACTCAAGAAAATTAACTATCTATATATTCGAATTATCCAATCATTTCTTTCTAAAATCAAAATTAAATGTTACATTTTACCATTGATTTGAATAGGAAGGTCTTGCGGATTCATGGTAGCTTGACTTATAAATTTTTAGATTAACCAATGGCGAAATAGCAAAATACTATTGTATTTATGTATATTAAAAAATCAAGTTTCTTTGTCTGTCTGACATTAGGAATGCACGATATCTACACCATCTAAGAGCTCCAATATTAATATTTTGATAGTTTTTTAGATTTATTAAAACTGGGTCAAAATAAAGAATAAAATAAAAGAGTTTTTTTCCTCTATGTTTGATGCAAATAAAAGTATTTCCCAGTGTATCCACGCAATGCCAGGTACTTCTGCTAGTATTACATATTATAATGATTACTTACTTCAAGATTCTATACATGGACTGGCGAACATCTTTGAAAGCGCGTGCTCGATATATTTATTACAATCGATTTAATTATATTGTGTGCCAATGAATGGTATTTTGAGAATCAAAAAGGACAATTGGGTTGTTCATTGTTAATTTGAACTATCATTGTAACTTATTTTAAACAATAATTTCTATATCGTTATCTTTAGAAATATATAAAGTTGAAAACACAATAGTTGAGGCGTTTGTAAAAAAACTATTGAGGGAATGTTTCTAAAATTGTATCAATAGGCAAGTTTTTGAAATGATATGCTTTAAAACTATTATTTTATAAAATATAAATTTAATCCCTTTATTATGGTAAATTACTATAATTATAAGTTTGTGATGAATTAAATGTTTTTATTTTACTTGGCTGAGCAACAATGCCTAGAAAAAATATTATTCTCGGGTATCAGGCAGCCTGGATTCTAGACCCTACGCAAGTACCTGAGAAATATAGTGATAAATATTTATATACATTAGACTGTCGTATCCGGCTTTGTCCTGAATAATTAGTTAAGGTTAAAATAATAAAACTGTTAAAGGGGTAAAAAATGATCAAAAATAAATCTTGTGAAAAAATTCAAACATAAGGGTAAGTAAAAACGATATCAAGTGCAAAAGGATTTAAAGGCTAAAAAAAACCCGTTAAAATTGGCGATAAGAGTAAAATGTATATTCATTTCGGGTAAAATGGATAAAAAGAACTAAAAAGTACAAAAGAGATAAGATAGGGTCTAAAGTATAATATGTAAACAATTATTTCAGCATTTTATTTAACACTTGTAAGTTACTTCTTATAAACCCGGCTACCCTTTAGGCTCTTTACGCACATTTTGCCCTTTACGCACATTTTGCCCTTTTCACCCTTTTCATTCATTTTCCTTCCTTCTATCATCTCCCAACTTTTGGCCCTTTTTTCACTTTTAACATTTTTGCTCTTTATTCCTTTATAGCCTTTTTTTTACCCATTTACTCTTTCAACACTTTCTACACTTTTTAATCTTTTTACCCTTTTTTGCTCTTTTAATACTTTATAAGAATTGATTGACTAAAATAATTTCTAAAGACGATTTTTGCACTTTTCACACTTCTTTACATGAAGTATCCAGCTTTGCCAAGGATAAATATTTTAGGATAGTAACTTAGAAACAATGTACAAAAGGGTAAAAAGATTGAAAACTAAATCTAATAAAAAAAAATAATTTGAGGTTATTTTAAAAAAGTGGATTAAATGGATAAAAAAGTAATAAGAAAAAAGAAAATGTATTATTAAATAAAATAGGTATAAATGTTAATAGGAGTTAAATTCACACAGATTAGTATTATTATATAATAGTTCTATCAATTTTGAGCTCTTCCATTTCCCAGTTTTAAATTTTAAAGTTCGATATGCTCAGACGTAATTCGGCTCTCTGGGAATATCTATTGATTTATATGTCAAACTTCTACTTTATATCACACCAATAACTAATTCTGTATTACACTAATGTCCATTGATTTTCTTCCATAGATGGTTGACACAATACTAGAGTGATGTCTGAGGGAAAATCAGGATCATCAACTTCCTGGTTATTGTGAATTGAATGAGAGTGAGGATCTTTAAAGCTGATAATTTCTAGAGGATGGCACATTGCTTAAGAGGGTTCAAACATCAAGTTGGAAAAAACATTCGGTTCCATTGGCGCGATTCCAGTTTTCCTGAATCCTCTCACCATTGTTTTCACACTTTTAGCTCTCATAAAGAATTAACGTAAAGTTTTCCCACTTCTTTAATCGTTAACTACGCGTCCTGGATGTGACCGTAAACATTCTTTTGTCTAATGTGCTGTGACAAAGAAAACCCGCTTCTTTAATTATAATTAATTAGAGTAAAAAAATATACTATTTCTCTTATTCGGTTGATGTACGTACAGTTTTACCATCATTGTATTTATTTATTTTCACTTCCCAAACAAAATAAATTGAAACTTTCTTTAGCATGGTAAAAACTCAACATGATGATTAGAATTTTAAAATATACATATATTTTGGTCTTACGATTCATTAAAGTATTTCTCTTTGCCATTTCCTTTAACTCATTCTCACATCCATACGTCACTATTCAAGCAATTGCTAGTTATAAATTTTATCACCTCTTTGGTAAGTTGTTTTGTGTTAGTTTATTTATTGTTTTGAAGAATTGAAGGGGACGATTAGTTGTTGTTTGGCTGTTTATCTTTGGAGTCGGTTTTAAAATGGTAATAAAGCTGGGGTGTTTAAGTTCCCAAACAAGAGACAAAAAAAGACACTGTGCTGCAAGTTATTAAAACCTTGAACTAAAACATTTTACACAGGAGTGTTAAATTTAACTTGGAGAGGAAGTGAGAAGTTTATTCATATCTTTAATCAAATATAAAGATATGTAGCTTTCAACTACAAAATGGCTATGGTGAGAAGTTTCAAATTTTGTTTGTTTTGTTTCTACCAATTTAATCAGTCACTTAGTGACTATATCTTAAGATAACTTACCAAAAAGAGAATGGAACTATGAGCAGTAAGGTTACTTAATAATTTTAATTGAACTTATGGTATAGTAATCAATACCTTGTTAACAGAACAAAGTTTATATATATTAATATAAAATTTACAAACACCAAATTTTAACTTTGTTTCAAGAAAATTATTTACCTTAGATATGTAAATTAACGGAGCTCCATAGGCAGGATTTGATATGACTAAAATTCAAAATACATAAATAACCCAACAAATAACTTATTTTCTTATTTCATAACTATTAGTTTTGTTATATTACAATAGTATATAAAATTTAGGTGTAAGTGCATTTCTTATGTGTTTTACCCCAAGCATTATCAACCAGCTTCTTGTTGTTTCATGTAATATTGCTACGGCAACCAGACGGGCAAAGAGAAGGGATTTCCTAATCATGTGTTTAAACCCAGTGGTCCTGAGATAAGATCTCTCTTGCAACAGAGCTAAATAAAATATATATTTTTATATACAACCCTAGGAGGACCACGACAAACTAAACTATTTTACACACTGCATAATATTGATTCAAATGTTCCATGAAGGACACGTAAAATGGCCTGAGTCTATGTGTGTAATTAGGTGGGAAACAAAGAAGAACAGCATTATTTCTACTAGCCATTTTCAGTAGCTCAAGTGTGTGTAGCATGCCCATCCCTCAATAGTAAAACGGGTGACCTGGTCTAGTAGTAAGGTGTCAAACTTCTGTGCTGGAAGTCAGGAGCTAAATCACGGTCCCGTCACAGACTTATCTGATTGACAAATCCTTCCTTCTCCTTTGACAAAACGTGTATTAATCACAACTTGTGAATGTTTGGAATGCCAGGACTCATCGGTGGTTCGGATTCCATGTTAAATTGTAAGATTTCCATTTCATCTCACAATCACCCTACCATTACACATTAGTGTAAGTGGGTGTAATCCAAACGATTAGTAGTAATAATAATAATAACAATATTAATAATAATAGATAGGGATTGTCTTCTTTTAGCTTGGAAAACTCGATGAATCACTAGAACAACTTTTAAATATCCTTCTTTATCCATTCATTCGAATAGGATTCTTCGTGGTGTAGAACTCTTTATTTCTCCTGCCCTAGATAAAACAAATATAGTAGGCATAAAGTTACCTGAAGATCCTACACATATCTCCACAGTAACTAACACACATCTCTCCACTAAAACTAAAGCAATGACTGGCCGTTTCCCTCAAAGTCATAGAACTTAAGATGTTGTTTATTGAGTACTGAAGTGATACCTGTTTCGTCCACAATGTAAATGCTGTCTGGAGTGAAATTGTATGTATTTGTCATATAAGGTTGTCAGAAAATTAAAAATATGGTTTTACCACAG
This sequence comes from Timema cristinae, assembly GCA_039000515.1. Taxonomy (NCBI): domain Eukaryota; kingdom Metazoa; phylum Arthropoda; class Insecta; order Phasmatodea; family Timematidae; genus Timema; species Timema cristinae. The sequence continues at coordinate 29,944 of JBCFYV010002459.1, forward strand.
CATAGTTAAAGCCCATCACTTGACTAAAACTTGGTTTCAGGAGATCTAAGCCATGGCTACGAATGTCTCTTAGAAAGGCAATGTTTATCCTGCCATATGTTTGACCCTGTAAAGTTACTAATAATCATATTTCATTCTGCTAAATCAAATACATGGTCATGTAGCTTGAGGAGAGTAGGACCAAACATTCTACTTTCCATTTGCAGTGCATGTACAACTAGTTTTTGTTCCTGCTGTCATGTAAGCACCAGCCTCTTAGATATTCAAACCCCCTCCCATTACCCCCATAAACTTGATCTGCTCATGCTATATTTAATTTGAGCCTATCTCTACTAGAAGATCATCAGAACCAAAGTCAATTCTTGATTTTATGAATCTTACTTTAAATATATATTGCAGGATATGAAATTGTTTATAAACTTTTAAATAATCCATATTCCCTTTCAAGACCTCCTAAACAGAACCACCCATGCTCTCTTCAGACCACAGTTGCTGTTGTGTTTTTCTTATATAGTTCCTTGTGAGAGGCATGTTAGCACCAAGGCCTATAGTAGAACATCATTATCATAACTTGTGTCCACATGAAATAAGTTATTTTGAGTTTCAAGTTAAGATAATATTATATAAAAACATTTAATAAGTTAGAATGGGTATAATATTCTTATTGATAAAATAATAGCAAAGTAACAATGAGTTTATAAAACAGGATAACTATCCTGTTTTATTCAACTCTGTTTTATTGAAATTAGCATAGGGTGCTAAAAAAATACTAGCTAGGTACTAAAACTAAAGCTATCTCAAAACGTAGATAAAAAGGTGTATTTATTCAATAATAAGTATCTACTAGAATGGAATTAAAGTTCAGAATATCTATGAAGAAACAAATATTCCAATAAAACTATAGTGAAAACAGCAAAATCGCAATTTTACTTCGCGTTAACACAAACAAAGCTTTTTTTCTTGTGACTTTCACACCTGACTAAGTCTCACCAGTCCTACACCATATAATGAGAAGATCGCAGCACTTCCTAGTGGGAATCTACCAGAGACACTTTTCATCCTGCCACCCCGTTTAAGGCAAACTTTCCATGTATATGTATGTATATATATATATACACATATTAATGTATCTATGTATATATGTATATATATAAATATATATAATTATAACTTCAATAAAGGACTTTACGAACAATTGTAAACTTTCCAAGAAGTGTTTTCCTCCATTTGATCTCCATTCTGGGATCTTGAACGACTTGATTATGAATTTATTCACTTTTTATTATTTCATATTACAAAAATAAAACATCACTCAATTTTTTTTTTTTTCATGTTTGACAACTCAAATCCTGGTTCTCCTATAAAATGCTCATCCATTAACCAAAATTACATAATAATTAATTATTAGGTAATAAATATAAATTTGGAATTATGCATTCTGAGAATAGTGAAGAGCTCTTAAAAATTAAATACAATAAATTGTAATCATAATCAACGATAAGTAATCAAAACATACAAAACAAATATGTCAACAATACTGACCATACACAAAGTTGACAATAAGCTGCGAGGAGAGCCTCCCTCGTCTTGGCCAAGACCCTTAGTCATTGTTATAACAAACATATTGATTAACTAACTAAGCTTTTATAAAACAACAAACTATTAGTGAATTCCACTGTTAGAGAAGCGTGCATAGTAGAGGAGAACTATTCCGTCTTATGGTGGCTCCAGAAGGTTGTGGAATAATAATACAATATATAAAAGTAGTGGGGGGGACCTTTCAGATCAGTCATTTATACATAAAACTGCCTATATGTCAGAGCGTTTATATCTAAAATGGTCTATATTTGGGGGGACCTTTCAGATCAGTCATTCATACATAAAACTGCCTATATGTCAGAGCGTTTATATCGAAAACGGTTTATATTTGGGGTTTGTTTTTTACCGCTCCCACCCCTCCCGCCCCTTTTCCCCTCCTCCTGCCCCTCCCCCCAACAAACCCTGGACATGTTGGTTCTTGCTGATAAATTATCGTTAATTAATTATTGTTAATTGATTATTGTTAATTAATTAATTAGTTAATTGGTAGGATAGAGGTGTTGGAGTTATTATTGGTAGGATAGAGGTGTTTTTTATTCATCAATTAGGGCGCTGTAGTTTATTTGCTGAAGCATAGAGCCACCCGGGGCTCGCGCTCCACGTCTTTCTCATCAGGATGCCCGATAGTAAATGACACAAGCTTCTCTGGCAGGGGCTCGCTGCCTTCTGATGACCAACTCAGCCTTTCACTTTTCCCTCCCCACCCTCCCCCAGAGCCGGGGTTGTTCATCCTGGTTTTCCCCTCCCCCGGTCATTCCTCCTCTTTCGCCACCCTGACGCCAACCTGCCGGGAAGACAAGTGACATCGATAACCTTGGGTTTTCCCAATGACGTAATCATCGCAACCCTGGCGCCGGGCTGGCGGCAAGACAAGTTGGGACAAGAATAGGTCGTGACCTCAGCAACCTGGGTTTTTCCTATGACGTAATCTTTGCGTGTTATGTTGCAACTCTAGCATCTCTAATTATGCACAATCAGGGGCCTCGGAATCCACAGTTAGGGGCCACTACCCCCTGTCACAAGTCTACTAAAATTGTTTGTTTGGTAGCGTCTGTCGAAATGCATGGAAATGTTCCTCCTACCGCAGCTATCGCACAGGACAACTTGGGTTTTTTCCCTATGACGTAATCATCGCGTGTTATGTCGCAACCCTGGCGCCGGGCTGGCGGGCAGACAAGACAAGTTGGGACAAGAATAGATATTGACCCGGGCAGCGGGTTTTCCCTGGCGCCAGGTAGTCGGGCAGACAAGAATAGATATTGAGGTCATTGACCCTGGCAGTGGGTTTTCCCTGGCGCCAGGTTGGCGGGCAGACAAGACATGTTGAGACAAGATTAGATATTGACCCGGGGCATCGGGTTGTCGGGCAGCCAAGGCAAGTTGGGACTCGTAAATAAAACACAAATGTTACAAATATATATTTATTTATTAAACATCACAATTATACATTTTTACAGGAATGACGCATATATTCGTTCATACGTTTTTCTACAGTGTCTCTTAGATGCGTTAGTAAAATTGTTTTTAGTTCACAATCCAACATGTAATAGTCCAAACCGATGACTTGACGTGTATAGTAAGTAGCACTGATAAGATCCAGGTTTTTGATGTGCGTTTCCACCGTAGGTTGTTCTAGGTCGATGACATCCGTCGATTCTGTTAGCGTGTCGCATACATCCACGACGAGTGTGTCGATTAAATTGTTGCAATAGCGCGCGACGGGTGTCGACCACATGTCCCGTCGGTCGACGGCGACGTCGATGAGGTCCCACACCTCACAAAGACGCGCCCAGCTAGGTGCTAGATAGGCGACCCGTTTGATTCCGGCGTCTTGTTTCTCGTTGATGACGACCATACGGTCACCGCACATACGTCTCAGAGAGATTTCGTGATTAGTCAGGCTAATCTTCTGAGGAGGTTGAGTGTTGGTGAAAAACTTTGATATGACCGACTTGTAGGTGCTCAGTTCTTGCCATTCTGTACGGTTAAGCACGGCGCAGTTCCCTCCACATTTTTCTAGTTGGACATAGGGCGTAAAGTTGTTCTTGACACTCATGCCGACGATGACTCGCTTGGCGTCGACTCCATCCAGCGGGAACAATGTGTTGAAAATACTGGTGACGGCGAGTGGTTTCGCAGGCTTTGCTTTGCTACCGCAAACGTCTTGACCTTCCATGATGCTCAGTGGTTATGGCCGCCACACCGCCGGGACGCCCTTTTTATAGGCGCACGCCGTCTGGACACGGCCTCTTGAAGTGCGACATGCCCCTACAGTCTTGAAAAATCTATTGTAATATCTAACCACCTTAGCGTCGTTGGCTGTATGATTGGTGGGCGAGAATAGGTTTTGGAAAGTTTTCAGCGGAATGTTCTGGGCGCGATAGATAAGGTACATGAGACAGTAATGGCCGCAAACGTCTGATGCGATGCTTTGAAGTTGTAGCTTACTATGGGACGTGCGAAAAGTGTTTTTGCGTATAAATGCCAGATGTGACTTTATACGCGGTGGAAAACCATAACTGTCAAAGTATTCTCCCACGCCGTTCTTGTCGATAAAGATGGCGACCCAATGCGTCCCAGGTTTGGTGTGCGGATCGGTGTTGATGACTAGAGCGGCAGGTCGAGCTATTCTTGCGGGTAGTTGATCAGCAGGGAAAACACCCGACCCTACAGAACGGAACCACTGACTTGTTTTCAGCGCACGTCTTATGGTGTGCGTGTCCATCTTCAATCATCCAGTCTCGAAGTCCCCAGACGATAGAGGCAGAGCAGAAATTCCATACAGAACTATGTGCCATGCACATGGTGCGACCCAATTTAAGTGTTTTCAGTGACGAACAACCTCTGTCGTACAGATCTACGATGGGTGTAGACGTGTATTTGACTAGAAACTTTTTCTTTTCTGACCCCTTGCACGCGCTGTGGCACGGGAGATGAGGGATTCGAGCAGGCTGTAATCCACATCACCGTAATCCCAGGTGATACCGTGCAGATTGTTGACTATATAGTCGGCTTTCTTTCGGGCATCGGTGGAAAGTTCTTCGATAGCGTATGGAGGTTTTAACACCCAGTGTTGAATTAATGTGCCGCATACAGATAAAACACTCAGTTCCTTGACGATAAACTCGTTGTTGTCGTCGATGAAGCTCTGGAAATCCACAATGACGTCCATAGCTTATATGAAGGGGGTAAGGGGCGGGAAGCCGTTTATATTAACTTCCATAATCGGTCACAACGTTTCTGTCCTTGTCAATGGTGATGATGTTGGCAAACTCCCCGTACACGATACAGTTGACGGTTTCGGTGAGAGCTCGGGTGAAGCTCACTTCGATGCTCAGAGAACCGTGTCTCGTCAAATTCCAATGTGATGTCATATGGGCGGACAGATTAGGTGTGAGATCGAAAGCCATGAGATGATATCCCTTGGGGAAGGCTTCTCGTGTGATGTCGCTACCCTCGTTCATGAAATGGATACCCGTTCCACAAAACAGCGTGTGGTAGGACATGACATAGTGGCCGTTTGAAAAATCGGGCTGTAACGGTTTCGACGGTACTTGTTCCCCGTCCACGTACAGCGAGAAATGGTTCATGCCGTAGGTTTGAAAGTTGAACGGGTTCTTGGTGGCGTCTCCTTTGAACGCTGCGTTTGACACAAATCCCACGATGCACCGTTTGGGTAACTGGCCGGTGAATACGTTGTCCAGCGATTTCCCTTGCACGCCCGTAGGAATAGTGAGTGTTTTTACTTCCACACGGGTGATGGGATACTTTGCGGGACTGACATTTAGTGCTTTGGCGTGTGCCAACAGTATAGAAGGTGCAACTTTGACACGCCTCACTAGAAGGCCGGCTTCAACGATGTGAACCTTAAAGTGAGGGAGTTCAGGGACCGCCATAAGACTAAACCCGTCGCGGGAACGGACCAACCGGACTCGGAGTTCGGCGCCGTTCAAAACGTATTTCTCTTGGTTAAACACGTCACGTGTAGATACCCAAAAGATCCACCGTCTTACTTTTTGTGGTGAGACTGCGACGGGCCTCAAATCCCTTGTTGTTGGCGTTAGCCTCCTCAAAGGTTCCGGGGGTGTCTGCGAACCACAGACCGCAAGTCAAATGCGTTCTTTTGGCTTCGCTGTTGTAATTGAGCAGCGTCTCAATGTACGCTCTATAGGCATACGTGTTGCTGGGCGGTGATACTAGTTTTTGGTTTAAAAACACGTCCACCTGCGTGAATAGAGAATGCAGCCAATTGTTGACGGGGAGCGATCTGATCCACCTCTGTGAAAGCGCCACCATCGGGTTTCATGATGGCCGCCCGGAGATAGAGCATAGTCTGTGAAAGATCGATATAGAACTCGCCTTGTCCGGTAACGGTAAATTCGATGGGTGAATCATCGGTGAGGGAAGAGACAGGTTTGTACTGGAGCCATTGCCACTTTCAAGACTGGTTTGAGTGGGTGGCACGGAAAAGAGATCGAGTTCACTGCTGGCACACTCGCAGGACTGGGGGTGTAGAAACGACATTTTAACTGAAAATATCTTTGGCTTCTTTCTTGACCTTTTTACGTCGGGTGACGACCTTAGATGACGTCGTTTCTTCTTACGACGCCTTTATAGCCTGAGCCGGTCATCAGCGTGTTGATCTTCTGTTCAGCCTTGCGTTTCAAGTTTGTTCCAGCCTCGCCCACACGTTGCCGTAGGGCCTCTTTGAAAGGACGCCCTTGATTGGCAACGTCGGAGAGCACGTCGATTCCCGTATGAAGCGCCTGTTTTCCGATGGCTTTAGCGCCACTTCTCAGCAACGGTACGACGCTTTTGAAAAGACACTGAAAAAACTTCCTATCCATGCCTTTTGATAGGGAACACCGTGGTAGATCGAAGATATTCCTGTTCCAGCCTGGTTGATGTAGTATCTTTGGTAGGGACAGTTCTGTTGAGCAGCGTCGAAAATGAAGTTTCACCACACTTTTCCAAACTCGAAGGTACAGGTTCACCCGTGTCGGTTCTTATATTGATTTCCAAGCTTTCAATTTCCTTTCAGCACCGGCATGTTGTGCAAGGGTCGTAGCTAACTGTCTTATGTATGCCGTAGAGATGTTTACGTTGTTGATGCCGACGATACGTACAACGGTGCCACAATGTCACCCACGGGCTGAGGCTCGACGATATCCGTGTAGATGTACATTTGCGAGGGAAGGCCTAGTAGAATGTTGGCAGCGTACGGAGACTTTGGTACTTTTATCAGATTAGTCTTAGGATCGAAACCGAGCTGCAGACTTAGTTGAGTTGATAGACTCAACAGCTGTATATTTGGTGAAGAAGAGATAACTTCCACTTTTTTGTTGGGGTTTGTGTACTTGAATACAACTCCGGAATCCCCTTTTAAAAGCCTCTACTTCGTTTAGAGCCTTGATCAATTCGTGGATAGTGCTGTAGTTTCCAGCAGGGAATATTTGTTTTACGCCGTTAGCGTCCACCCAGTTGTACCATACAATATTTTGGCCCTCGGGTACGGTGGTGAAAGAACAGGGATATTGAAATTCAGCCAGAGCGACTTCCCACCGCCCTTCGAGTGTAAGACGGTAAGGAAGTTGCGTGGTGAAATTCGTGAGGGTATTTTTCGGGAAATATCCTTAGAGCTGTCGCTCGGCAAAGTGATGTAAAATTGGTCCTTCATGGTAGTGCGCTGACGTAACTGGCGGGAATCCAGGAATTAAACTTGGCGGGGTAACCTTTCCACTGCACGTACACTTTCTTTCTGGGCCTTTACCCTTGACACGTAGTATTTTATCAACTTTAAAAGTTTCAGGGAGACGTACGCGTTGCAATTCAGGTTCGTTAAAACGTCCCCTCCACTTCTTCGCCGTCAAGATCGGTGAGTCTGTAGACGAAGGTTGTCGCAACACGACACTTTGACTTTGAAAATCTCTTCGCTCCAATTGCTTTTCGTAGCCCTTTTCAAACAGCATTTTGGATTTGCTAATACGCACCGTTGTCACCGACTTTTATTTTAGGCTTCGAGCTTGGACGCCTTTTGCCGTACAGATTATCTCTGACTTGAAGCACGTTAGTTTCTGAAACGGCGGCGGGCGCCATCTTGATGCTGGAATGCTTGGACCCGTTGTAAGCGTCGACTAGGGCTTGGAGGACGTCCACATACCGATACATTGTTATTTTTGGTAAAGTAACGCCACATGTGTCTTTCAGAGTTCTATTGAACCGTTCCACGATGCTTGCCTTCACGTCTGGATTATGAGTGGTGTAGTAATGCACACCTTCTGCTTGAGAAATTTCGGACTAGCGTGCCGTGAACTCTGTCCCCTTGTCCGTCTGTATACTTAGAGGCTTACGACCGCTTTGCTTAAAAATGTCCCGAAAGGCGTCTCTCACGACGCTCCCCGTCTTGGATGGAAGCGTCCTCGCCAGGCCATTTACTAAACACGTCGATGACGGTGAGCAAGTACACTGCACCGTCGTTGTATTTTCTGAGACTTCTCATATCGTTGAGATCGGCTTGCCAGAGATCGTCAATGTTTGACACCCGTACTTGTTGCGTGGAAATTTTTTTAGCACAGGTTTGTGTAAGGTATAAGCGTCCTGCGCACGAAGCCATTCTCGTACTTTTTCGGGATCTTTTTTGGACGCCTTTATGAGCGACGCCGCCCCTGCAAACCCTGCAGGATGAGAAGGGTCGTAGTAGATGTCGGCTAGACGTTCCATTAAGCTCTGAACGGCAGCCATCGGTTTTCGTCCACTCTCTTCAGTTTCTTCTTCTTTGGGCGTTGCGAAGGTGTAAGTGGTTGTGGTACGGGCGTCGGATCTCTAATGGGCGCCAAACGTTTCGGGTTCACAATAAATTCTTTTGGAACGTTTATATTTTGCAGCGCCGTGAGAAACTCTCGCCACCCTGACGGTTCGCTGTGTCTTCTTGCTCTGACCAGATCGTTGACTAAATCCACAATATTGGATCCACGAAGAGGGTATTTGAATACTCACTTCTCGTTTGAGTCCAAGAGATGCCGCCTCGGGACTTAATATGTTCTAGTAAAAGTTCAGCTTTTTACGTGCCTGTGCTGGTACGTATTAAGTACAGTTGGATAGGAAGTACAGACACTTCAGGGGTGGTAGTGGTGGTGGTTTCAGATGGCGGTGGGTGTTGACTAAAGTGTAGATAGCGCTGTAGCACTTGTTGGTATAAAGTCCATTTAGACTTGTCGTCAATGTTTTGAAGCGAGGATTTTTTCCATTTCCTTGTCCAACTCGGAGACCACTAGATTTGTTGCCGAAGCCGTTTTTTTTGGTGGTGTTGCTCGTAACGGTGTAATGTTTCGGGGACACCAATATCATCTTTTTCGTGTGTTCCATTATTTAACTTGTTGAATAAGGAACCGAGGACCCCGCTGATTAAAGGGCTAAAAGTAAGGGCAAGAACGCTCCCCTTTTGAAGGTAGTGTCTTTTCTTTTCGCATTCCCGTTTGCCGTTTGCCAAACCTTTGTGAGACGTAATTTGTCTTTGCGCTTTTTTCAGCGGTACCCGCCCTTTTTTTTAAAGGTTGGGACACTCGCAAACGAGTAAACCCAGTTTCTTGGGGCCTTTTCATCAAGCGACACGTTGGGGGTTTGCGAACATCGCAGTGGGGTGTGTTTAGCACTTTGGACTCATGGTTAGAAATACTTAAGGGGGAAGGTAGGTGTTTTTTAGTTTTTGCGCGGTAGAAAACAGCCCCGACATTTGTGCGGGTTCTAATTAACCTTTGGTGCCCTTTTTAAAAATTAGCAATATTACCGTGGGCGTATTTGTAGCATCGGGAACCCTTTTAAAAAACCGGGGTTTTTCAGGCGACTTGTGGCAAAGTGTTAAATCTGGTTTTCCCTGGGTTTTTAAAAAGCCGATTAATGGGTTTTAAAAGGAAATGTTTTTGGGCCCCTTGCCCTGGGAAATATTTTGTTAAGGCATACGAAATATTTTGATGGGGGCACCCTTTGGGAAAAGATCGACGCCCACTTCTTTGGGCTTCCGATACCCCCCCAAGTAATCAGTGGGGAAAGGTCATTAAGACATTCCATTTCCGGAAAACCCCCTAAAAAATTGACGGGGGATTGTCCCTTTTGTTCGAATCCCGGTTCCCCATAAGTTTAATACCATGTGTTTTAAAAATTTTTAAGTCACACTTTGTGTAAAAGTGAGGATAAAGTTTGCCAAATGGCTTTCCCGCGGGGGGGCCGGGTTTGGGCCCCGAAAACGGATGTTTAATTGTCCAAATGTTTGAATGGCTTTAGCTATATGGCTTTATTTTGGATGGGGGGAGGGGGGTGTGAGTTAAAAACCAAAAAATAAAATTTTTTTTCTATTTTTTTAAAAAGGGGAAAAAAGTTCACACGTGTAATATACTGTAAAATTTAAAATATAAAATTTTTTATAAACATAGGGTTTTTTTTACCCGTAAAAAAGTTACTGTGAATATTGACAATATAGGGGGAAAAGGGCCTGGCTAAAAAAAATTTAAAATTTTAAATTTTTAAAATAAAAAAATACAATGTCTAAAAATTTTACTGAAAAAAAATATACAAACAATGTATTATTTTAAAAAAAAAAATATATACCCCCGTTTTCAAAAAAAAATATATACAAACAATGTATTAGTTTTAAAAAAAAATATAAAAAAATTTGGCTGAATTAAAAAATTAAAAATTAAAATTGATAGAAAAAAATCAGGAGGCAGGGACTGTACTGCAAAAAAAAAATTAAAAAAAAAAGTAACCCGGGTGCGAAAAAAAATTTTTAAAAAAATAGTTTGTTTTCGAAAAAAAAAAATATGAAAAAAATCTAAATGTTTGAAAATGGTAGTCGGGGAAAAAGTTGGTGAAAAAAAAAAAAATGATTATTCACCGTCAAAAATGATCACCTTTTTTTGTGGGGGCGTTTAAAAGGATCTGATACCCAAAGGCAAGATTAAAATCTTGTTATCCGGCTTTTTGGGTCCCGGGGCCCGGAGACTTTGCCTCGAAAGGTACATACAGTGCAAGACCTTTTCTTACAAATTTTTGGGTACTTATGTATTTTCCCGCACCTGTTCGGGGCCTCGCTTTAAAATTTAAAATTAAATCGTTCCCGGGTTCCCTGTTTTGGTGATCCCCCGAACCCTTTCAACCCTTTTTGTTTTGGGAGGACACCGCCCAAAACAAAAACGGTAAACGTTTTTTGGGACCGCCCGATACAAGGGCTAATGTGCTTTCCGGACCTAATCTGAAATTCATCTGGGTCCCTAAAAAAACTACGGGGCGGTGGCTCCAATTGCGGGGGTTGGGAATCGTTCGTATCATGATATAAAAAAGCGGTCCCCCAATTTTCAAGGAGCTGTATAAAATGCAAACCCTGGTTGGTTTTGCCCCCCCCCCCCGTGAGGGGGGCGCAAGCGTCCCGGCCCCCTTTAATTGGGAAAAATAACCCTTTTTTTTTGGTGTACGGATGTACGGACCGTCACTTGTGTGCTCCGGTAGGCATACGGGGAGGAAAAATCTGGGAGGGGTCACTTAACTTTGGCTATCCCTTTATTGATCTTAGACGGAAATTTGGTTCCAAAGGGAAATTTTTGGGGGGGGGGGACTGGGGATTTTTTTTTTGCAAACGTTGGAACAATGAAACACATCCCCAAATACTTATTTTCCCCCCCCAAAAAAGGTCTGTTTCGTGGAAGAGCTTGATACAATTTTTACGCCCGCCCAAAAAATCTCCCTGGGAGAAGGTTCCTTGGGATAAAACCCCGTGCTGGAGTACAAATTTCTGCAATCCTTGTCTGTGGTTTCACGCATTAAAAATGCACTCCCACATCTTACGACCGTGTAGCCCGGGTTCTTAAAAATTTTTCCCAAAAAAGCCATGGTCCTTCATAAAGCGTCTCCCCTGGTCTCGTGGGGGCTATTTTTGACGGGGGGTGGTCCCGTCAGGGTAACAGAGAGGGCCCCGTCCAATAACACCCCAAAAAAGGAAGGGGCCGGGGTATCTCCAGCTTTAACAACACCGTCTACACGTCGCCTAAAACTTTTCTCACGGCGTTCCCCCATGAAGAAAAGAGACACCGCGTTGATGGGGCCCCCCCGCAGAGCCATTTTACAGCGACGTGGACTTTGGGCGCGCACCCATAGCCAAACCCTTGGGATAAAAACCGAAGTATTCTCCCTTAAAATGATTCGGCGGTAAAAACCAAAATGGGTCCCCTTCGTCCGCCTTTGAAAGGATCCCTTTGCTTTTCTCCATGGCATGTCCCCAAAAATTAGGCAGGCCTTCCGTAGGATCCTACTCTTTCACACAAAAACAGTTCCAACTCGTGTTTAAATCAAAACTAGTTTATCTTTGACCAAGCGTATACCACTTTCTCAAAGTGCGCCTTTTTCCCCAAAAGAACTTGCCGATGCCGTAACCCTCCCTTTTGGGGCAAGGGACCCCTATACCCCCCTTTTCTTTTTTTTTGAAAAAAAGGGGGAAATGTCCCTTGGCCAAAGATGTCCAAACCGAAAGTTTTTGGGGAAATTTGGCAGCGACATCGGGGGAAATTCGTGAGTCAATAAAGTGGACGGCCCCTTTTCGCTGGACATAAATTTTCCCCCCTTCATTATAAGTTTGGATCCATTTTTTAAAATCCATCAATTTTTTTTAAAAATAAAAAATTTTTCCTTTTGGATTTTGCTTTTGGCCAAGGAGGGTTACCTTTAAAATTTTTAAGTTTTTAAATTTTAACAATAAATTCGAAAAAATTGGGCCTTGTGGGACACCCTTGAAATGCGGTCCTATCGCCCCCCCAGTGGTGCAATGATAGTATTTGATCTATATGAAACAACCTTACAACCTTTGCACGACACTAGGTTGGTTCGGGCAAGTACGTGCCTGCCCCCCCTTAAGAACGTTTCTTGTTTGCATTTTAAAATATAGAATCAAACATGAAATTAACCCTTTTCCAGGACGGCTTGGATGGGGCTGCTTCATATAACAGAAATGACCAAAAGGGGGCATGGTCTCCATACCATACAAAAGTTCATAACACCCATGTGTTTTTGATCTTTCCAAAAATGAAAAATTGCCCCCCATACCCCCCGTAACTTTTTTCATCACAGCCCACCTGTGAAAAGCTGAAAAAAACGGGATTTAGGTTATCAAAGCACGTCTGATTTGTGAACCAACGCCCCATTTTACAGAACCCAGATCGGCCCCCGCTACAAACCGTTTAGCGTACACTTTTTTCACGCGGATTCACACTTTTGTTTGTTCTTTTTGTTTTGAACGGTAAACGACACTCGCGGCAAAAGTACCCCAAAATTTAATGCGGCTGAGGAGTTTTGACGTCAAAAAAGGTTTTTCTTTTCTCGTGAAAATACAAATCAAGGTGCCCCTTTTAAAAAATGTTCGGAGGGAGTAGGCCCCCCATATAGGACCTGTCTCCCCGCGTTCCCCGAACACTTTTTATTTTGTATTCGGAATGGGATTTTTGAAATTTTTTCCCATGAGCCCACCCCCCTTTCAAAAATTCACAAAAGGGCTCACGGCATGTTTTTTTGTTTTAGTTTTTTAATATTACGAACCCCCCCTTATTTTCTAAAGGTGTTCACCCATACACCCGGCTCTCTTTTATTGCACATATGCTTTGGCGCAACCAATGCACGGGGAGGCAAAAACTGTCGCCCTTTTTTAATCGTAATGATCCCTTTTTTTTTGCGGCTAATGGCTTGCGGGAGAGATTTTTTCACATTATGATTCCCTCCCGCGAGGCCCCCTTTTTAAAATGGGAGGTTTAAAATACAATAGCATACTCAAAAACAAAATTTACTCTGCAGCACGCGATTCGTTTCAACACTGCCTAGCGTTAGTGGTCTGCCGCCTAAATGAGACATCCAGGGGTAAACGTTGAGTCAGTGCTACTCAAAAATAAGCCTACGTGGTCTCGGCGCTAACGCCATGGTTGCAACCCAGGGGCAAAATTGTAATTTTTTCTTCAAGCTGCTTAAAGCGTCACGATCGCTTGTGGGCAAAGATGTACGGGAATTTCTTACCAGTATAAAAAACGCTCAATTGTTTAAAAACCCCCCCTTTAACATACGAAGAGGGAGCCATTTTGCAATCCCCCCTACCGATTACAGGGGCCCCTAATTCCGTTTTGGGGGAGAAACGGCCCCCTATCGCCAGTCCCGGGCCCCATCTCCCCGCCGCGCCCGGGGGTGAACTCCGTCTCCCCGCCGTAAAGGCCGGGGTGAAGATTTCCGGGTTGCAGGGGGCACGGGGCTCGAACCCCCTTTTCTCTGGGGCTGGGGTGATGCGGGTACATAGGGCTGGAGGGGGGCCCCCCGCTGGTGATGGTGGCTCTGGGGCATCCGCCATTTCGGCCTCCAATTTAACTATAAAACATGTAAAGTAGCCTTGTTACAACAGGGCATTTTTTTTTCTTTAAAATGTTAAAATGTTTGAATTTTTCAATTGCTTTAACGTAACAGGATTTTTCAAAATGAGTCAGCGTTTGCGGGGGGGGGAGGTGAAAAATTTTTTTAGTTTACCTTTTAAGATTGAACCCAACACTCCTCTTTAATCTTTTTTTGTTTATATTATTATACTGTTCAATTTTTCAAATTTTCTTTAGGTAAACCCACATTTTCAGAATGGGTCAGCACTTGCGGGGGGGGGAGGTGGAAAAAATTGTCTTATTTTTTCCTTGTGATTTGAAACTCAAAAACACTTTTATACTTTTTGTTTATTATTTTTATTTGCATGTTCAAATTTTTTTATTGCTTTAGACAAACCGCCCTTTACGGGAAATGCGTCGCACTTGCGGTGGAGGGGGTGAAAAAAAATTGTCTTAGTTTCCTTGCTAAAATTTGAATCAAATCCTCTTTTAATACTTTTTTTATTTTTATTATTGAATAGCATGTTCAAATTTTTCAATGCTTTAGACGTAACCGCCATTTACAGAAGTGCGTAGCACTTGCGGCGGAGGGGGGAGTGAAAAAAAATTTTCTTAGTTTACCCTTTTAAGATTTGAAGCTCAAAAATCATCTCTTTAAAAAATTTTTTTTATTTTTTTATTTTTATAGCATGTTCAATTTTTCAAATTACTTTAGATAAAACCCCCTTTTTGAAGTGCGTGCACTTGGGCGGAAAGGGGATGGAAAAAATTGTTTAGTTTACCTTGCTAAGATTTAAACTCAAACAAATTTTTAATACTTTTTGTATTATTTTATTTTATTATACAGTTAATTTTTAAGCTTTAGACGTAACCGACTTTCAGAAGTGCGTCGCACTTCGGGGGGAGGGGGAGGAAAAAAATTGTCTCTAGTTTTCCTTGCTAAGATTTTAAGTCAAAAAATATTCTTTAATACTTTTTGTATTATTATTATTTTTTATTATTTTTATTTTATCTTTTAGAGTGGAATTAGTCTTAAGATACTTTTCGCTTTAATTGTTTCAACTACAAAGTGTCAAATTTATTGAAAAAAAAAAAAAAAAGCCTGGATATGCTCGCGAATGAATTTAAGTAAATACTAATGTTTTTTCTAACGCCTGCATAAGGTTTATAGACAGCCCGCCCCCACTTAAAAAAAAAAAGTTAGACACCTTTTAAAGGGGAGTAAAAAATTTGGGTTTTTAAAAGCTTCTTTAAATGGGGAAAATATGTTCAAACCCTTTTCAAAACATTTGTTTAGTTTTCATGCTACTAGCGCCTCCATATTTTAAATATGTATCTAGAGGCAGCTGATCCTTAACATGATTATTTATTTATAAAATAACCAAAATTTTAAGATTATGTTTGGGGGGTAACAAAAAACGGTAATAAATTGACAAAGGGAAATGTACAGCCCTTAACTAAAAAATACATTTTCATTTAACCTGCAACGTGAAAAAATAAAAGGAACACGTAAACATTTGATGGAATTAAAAAAAATACGCCCAAAAATTCGCCCCAAAACAAATTTTGTACAAAAAGAATAAACTTCCCCTTTTCATCCCCTGTTTGGATTCGAAACCCCCTGGCATGATACAATAGTTTTTAAATTTGGTTACTATTAAATCATAAATTAAAATGTCGGACTTTGTTATGCAGAGTGAAACGTGCCTGTCTAAAATGTTGATTACAATTTTCTGACTTTGTCAGGAAATGAAACCCCCGACCCGGGGAAAACCCAAATGAAATCGTCACATTAAAACTACTTAAATTTTTGCTTTGAACCCGGGACCCTTTTTTTGAACAAATAGTTGACTAAAACAGTATTTTGTTTTCCAAGGGGAATTGAACCAAAGGACTCCCCCCCCCCCATGGCTCAGTATAAATCATACAGGTAGGATTTTTTTAAAAAACGTTTAAATAGCAAAAAGTTTTCCTTGCTCTAAACTGTAAAAAAAAGCATTCTTTTATACACTAAACGATGTAGTACAACTCATGAAACAATTGTTTTCACTCTGAGGGGGGATATAACGGATTTGTGGGGGGAGAGAGAAAGCTACACTGCCTATTTGGGTACATTTAGAAGGGACTTACATAGCAGTCGGTCAAAGGGTGTCCAAATCTGCCCAAACAGGGGAGGTGCATTTCCATGGCGACGGGGGCACCGGGGGTAGGGGCGCCCGGGGCGAAGATACAGGGGGGGGCCCGGGGGCGAATCAGTGGCGTGTGAGTGGCACCAATTCGTAAGGGGGTTCCGGGGGAGTCGGTCTTACAAATGACGGTATGCACCCCGAAAGCCCCTTTGTTTAAAAACCTACGGGTCCAGTAGTTGAAATTAAATAAATACAAAAAAATTGCATTTACGGAAAAAAAAAAAAAAACAAACACCAACAAGACCCAAATATATGTTTTTTGTTGTTATTACCCCTCGCCAGTTAACATCCGTTGAAATCCCGTTTTCATCGAACAGTGCGCTGGTCCCGGCTATTGGGTTCCGGTTGTAGACCCCCCCAATCATCGGGGGTCTTTAACTAAAAAAAAAAGAAACCCATTGTACGCCCCAGCTGTATTAGTCAACAAAAAAAAAAGTTAAAATATACAGAAAAAAAAACTTACCCAAATTTAGAAAATTTTCAAGCGACTCGAAATCATTTTTTGATGTTCGGCGGCGTCAAAACAAATTGAAATGACCCAAATTAATGGCGGGGTTCTATTTTACCCCTTTAAAGAGCCTGCCCTCTGTAAAGACCTAATACTTAATGTGTCTCTGCGCTGCGCAACACAGATCTGTCCCTAAGTCCTTTGTAAATCCCGTTTTTTGGTAGTCGGATCGACCCAGCGAGTGGACGGAGGTCCTGCTCGTGCCTTTTTCCATCCTTAAAAATGATTGAAAAATACCCTGAGCCGGAACGATTTCCCGGAAGTATGGTGAGCAAAAGGACAAAGCCCGAGGTCCCCGGTTTGATTTCCGTGTCCAGGTGTATATTTTTTAAAATTTTTGTAAAATTTTACTCGTGTTGGGGTTAACCCTCCAAAATACATTAATTTCTTTGGCTATTTTTTTCACATAGAATGAGATAAATTGTTTTGGAAACCATAAATTAGCACACAGCCAAACACAATGTGAGATTACTTAGTCAAATAATGTAGAATTTTTTTATTAATGGGACTTGGATTTTTCGAGACAAACCCCAGTCGTCCCAATTGTTTCAACACAATACGCAAAAACATTCTCAAACTTTATTGTTTGGATTTAATGTTGCAAAACTTTGTCTGGGGGGGGCTTAAATGCAAATTTCCAAAAAAACACTGAAAGACAAATTTTTTTTCCATTTCTTTTTTTTCATTTAAATTTTTCTAATATTTTATTTATATTCCCCCCCCTTAAAAACTTGGGGACCCCCGCACAGAATAACACGCTAAAAGTGTTATTAGGTAAATTTGTATACAACCCCTTAAAAATCCCCTTCCCCCCCTTTTTGAGTATAGTCTTTTTCTATAGATGCTTAAACCTTTTGGGCATTCTTTATGTTCGTGCATGATAAGCTAAATACCCTTTTTTTTTTATTCGTTATCGATACAATTACCCAGGATTAGCCATTTAATTTTTTCTGTACTTAGTCCGCTCTTTCGGGGCGGGGCTTATTAAAAATTGATCGAAGTTGTGCGGGGTTATCGCTATTTAAAGGGGGAACAAATAATCGTGCCGTGGTAAGGGCACCCTAATTTGGGTCTTGGGTTTGAATCCAATCTAGAACGCAGATCTATCAGCACACGACTTTCAAAAACTTAGCTTAGAACATAAATTCACCGTCAAACGGGCGTCGCTAAAATCACCCCCCCCTCAGTGCTCTGAAGGTACTCTCGCAAATGTTGAGTGCGTTTTGGTGGGCTTAAATTTTGGGCGGAGGATCTCCCCCCACTACCAAAAAATTGGATGTGAGAGAGAGAGAGTGTTGGGCCGTCCCTTTTTATGGGATGAAAAGCGAGTCTGCCGTTTTAACGGGGAATTTTTAAGCGCCTTACAGGTGTCTTTTGAGAAACACAATGCTCCTCAAGGTGAAAGGAGGTTATTGCTCGGTACGTCCCCCCCAGAAGGGAAAGGCCGGGGAGGGGGAAAACCGATGAACAACCCCCGGTCTGGGAAGAGGGGTGGGGGGGGGAAAAATGAAAGGTGAGTTGGTCATCAGAAAACAGCGAGCCCCTGCCAGAGAAGCTTGTGTCATTTATTGGGATCCGGAGGAGAAAGACGTGGAGTGGCTCTATGTTCGCAAAAAAACTCAGCGCCCCAATTGATGAATAAAAAACCCTCTACCTCCAAAAAGGAGGAGAAAGCGTGGGCGCGAGCCCCCGGGTGGCTCTATGCTTTAGCAAAAAAACTACAGGCCCTAATGATAATAAAAAACACCTTATCCTACCAAAAATAAATCCAACAACTTTCTCCAATTAACTAATTATTTTAAATTTAAAATAATCAATTAACAATAATTAAAAACGATAATTTATCACAAGAACCAACATGTCCAGGGTTTGTTGGGGGGAGGGGCGGAGGAGGGGAAAGGGCGGGGGGGGGGGACGGTTTAAAAAAAAAAACCCCAATTTTAAAACCGTTTTCATATAAACGCTCTGACATAAGGGGGTTTTTTGTATGAAGACTGATCTGAAAAGGCCCCCCAAAAATGACCATTTTAGATATAAACCTCTGACAATTTGGCAGTTTATGTTTTAATGACTGATTGAAAGGGGCCCCCCCCCACTTTTAAAAAAACCATATTCCGTTTTTTTTCGTGTGAAAAAGTACCTATTCTGACATTTTTGATTGTTTGAGTAATACCATAGGTCATATTGTTCAGAAGAAAGAATTCCCTGGAAAATTTATTCAAAAAATTCTTTTTTGGGTTTTATATTATTATTGTGAAGGAAAATGTTAATTGTCTTAGGAGATCACAAATGAATTTTAACAGTTCACCCACCAAGATTCGAACCCCGATCCCGTCATGGCAATTAGTCTACTGTGAGAGTTCCCTTAAAATTATACGGCCAATTAAGGGGGGGCTTTCTCCCCTTTTTGTTTTTTATTTTCAACTCGCCCTTTCGTTCTCCCTCTCCCCTTAATCGGCCGTTGCGAATGATGGGCTTATTTCCTTTTTTGTTTAGTGTTTTTCATTTTATATGTTCATTCAATCATGTTTCTGTCTTCTTGCTATAAGACATTGTATTTCCTATTCTCCTGGTCAAAAATTTTATTTTTTACAATACATCTTTGGGCAGCCTCTGTTGTCTAGTGGTCATAGTTCCTGGCTACAAGTCAAGTATTCCCAGGTTCGATTCCAGGGGCTGTCAAGCAACGGGTCTGGAATGGGGATCTAACTCAATCTCCTGAGGACAAATCAGTAGCCACTTGAATAAATAAGTAGCAGCTGAGGTCGTTGTGCGGTTCATATCACACCTTCTTTCCACAAATTCTGGAAATATATTCACTAATGGCAGCGGCCGCTCGGTCGGTATATCTCGCTTTTTTGTTAATAAAAAGGAAGGCTCATCTCGAGAGTCTTTCGGTACTGGTGTGATAGGACGTATCACGGGCTATGTTTTAATTATTGATGAATATATATTCTTGAAATTAATGAATTGCAGGATCACCCCTAGGGGTGTGCCAAAGGTGCGGCCACATGGACCCTGATAATTTGGGGGTTGGGGCCTCCACACACTTGTTTAGGTGACAGAGGGGGGAAAGAGGTTGGGGTGGGATATTTTTAATTGTGTACTCGTTTAGTAGGTCCCTGCATTATATAATCTATCAAATATTGTCAAAGTTGTAAAAACAATAAAAGCGTGTGGATTGATTTAATGAACGAGTAAAGTGAACTCTGCATTTTCACTACACCGATTTGAATTTGTCTATCTGTCTGTCTGTGGTGGATAAGTCGCACGATAACTTTTGAATGCATTGGCTGGTTAAATTTAAATTTGTCAAGTTATTCTTTTAACCGTTTATACAGTCAAATTTTGTCGAGGAATAAATATAAAGAATTTTAGGGAATAAATAAAACCCTTATATGAATAAAAACATGGCTTCTAACATTAATGATATACGTATTTACTTAAAACGGCGAAAACCTGGTATATAGGTGAAATTTACTGGAACAACATTAGATAAGATTAGGTTTTTCTCTATTTTTGTTGGAGGGTGGAGGGTGGAAGGTAACTAGGAGACTTGTAAACGACGTTTGCCCAGGGAACCACGTCTGCTAAGAACAGCCTTAATGTATTGCATTTGTTCACACTTATTAGTGCTGATTGTGAAATGTCAAATAAAAACAAAAAACTTTTTCCATTCACCTAAAACAAAGGTCTGTTCTAAATAAAAATAAAAGTTTGTTTTTTACATTGTTTCCGTCCCTGGGGTTTTAAATTTTACAATGCTAATACCACCTAAACCAAAAAGAGTTATATATGTAAACCCAAAATTTATTCTGTGAAGGGTAGGTTTTCCTTTTTAAAGGTTATTAAAATTTATTTTTTTCTTTTTTAAAAAAAATTTAAATATATAACCTTAACAGTTTTTTCTTTTTTGTCAAATCTTTTTTTCTTACAAAAAAAAATTCAAAAAATTTCCAAAAAAATAATACTGGCTATTTCGTTTGCATTTTTAAATTTTTAATAACAGATGAGGGGGTTTTTAAAAAAATAAAAACCAAATAAATATTGTTTTTTAGTTTACAATTTAAAAAAAACTGTACAGGATAGCTTTGAAATTTTTAAGACTTGGAATGTAAATATCTTAAAAAAAAAAAATTTGTATTTTTATACTAAAAGAATGTCTCAGGGGTTGACAAAGATCCCTTTGGAACATCAAAACCCAAATTTGGCGGTGCTTTTTATTTATATTAATTAAAATGTCCCCTTAAGGGGGGGATCTCGCATACTTTACAGTCAGGGTTTAATTTTTCCGGGTTAAAACCCCTTTTTTTCTAAAATTTTTAGGATCCTCTGAACCCCCAAAACCAAATTGGGTAAAGTCTTATTTTTTTTGGTGGGAAAATTAATCCAACAGTCGTAGCATGATAAATCGGTTTTTTGGAGTGGAAAAATTCACAACCTCAGCTAAGTTTTATTTTTTGATATGATCTCCTGGATACGTTCAAAAGTTTGTGGACAAAGGCCGGGAAATGGGGAAAAAATGGGCTTAATGTTCGAAATATTGGAAATGGTCTTGGAAATTTCCGGCATAAATTTTCATAGAAAAGATTTTTTAAAGGACCAAAAAAGGGAAACAGTGAAAGGGGAAAAATTAAATCAAGATGTTTAAAAATTAATCCCAAAAAATTTCTTCCCAAGAAGATTTGTATTCTAAACCCTTTAAGGAAAAATTTTAAAACAGGGTAAAAAACGAAGAAGAAAATCAACAAACCCAAAGAAGAAAACGGGGAGAAGGAATAAAAATTTAAAAAAGGGGTTTTCTTAAGTTTTAGAAATCGTAAATTTAGGCCTACAGGGATACCCGTTGGGAAAAAAACGCGCCTTTACTCTACCTAAAAAGGGGGTTACAGTAAAAATTTTTTGGTTTATAGATTTTATTTGCTGTAATTTTTTAAAAATTGAAATTTTAAAAAAATGTTTCGAAACCTTTTTTGTGGGAAAATTTTTAATCCCCATTTTTGAAAAAGAGAAAATAGGTCCAAAAAATAAGGTGATATTGTTTTAAACCTAATTTTGATACTTATTCTGGTCCCAAAAAATTTTTTTTTGTACTTTTAAAATTTGGGGAGACTTTTAATATATTATTTAAAACAACTATTTTAAAAATTCCATCCCAAAAATTAAAGCTAACTTGGAACTAATCCCTTAGAAAACCATAAAGCATAAACTAAAATTTTTTTCCAAAGGGAAATTAAAAAAAATTTATTTATTATTTTATTTTAAAAAATTTTAAAACCGGGGTCCCAACTCCCCGTTGGTTAAAGGTTAAACGGCCATTAAACCATTAAAGACGCCGGGCCCTTTGACCAATTTTTCCAGTGAAGCGGCCCATTCAAGCAAATTTAAATGCAAGAAAGGGCACTTTCTATAATGATATTAAAAAAAACGGTTTATTGTTTTTGGCTCATTTAGATCTTATATTACAACAAATTAAAAAAAAAATAAAAATTTTCAAAAAGGGCAAAGGATTGATTCCCAAATAATAAACCATGGGGAAAACTTAGAATGCTTTTTTTGGGCAATTTGTAACACCACCCTTATTCACCCAAAAAATTAAAAGGGTGGCACACAACTTAATTTTAAAATTGAATTCCTAAAAGCATAGTAAAAGCAGAGGACCGATAGGACGATCACAATTTAAAAAGACCGTAAATCAGGTCCATTTTTCTTCTGCTTCCCCAAAAACCCCATCCCACAAATATTTTAAAAACTTTTAAAAATTGGATACCCTACCGGTTTTCAGTGAAAGGATAAAACATAAATATAAAACCCTAAAAATATTTTTTGTAAATAACAGATTATTTATTAATAAAAGATACAGATAGGTTGAATATTGCACATTACAAAGAAAAATATATAGGAGAATATTATAAAAGACATAGTCACGTGACATATCAATCACCCTAAACTTGATTAATAATTGATTACTCAAGTCATCAATGACTTCTACAAAAGATTCAATTCAAAGTACTTGTAATACTTTCTAAGTATTAACACTTGTACATAATTAAATACAACACAGGATCAAGCGTCCTTAAGATGACAAAGCCTTATTCCCGCCGGGGTAGGCTTCAGGACCGTCCCAAACAATAACTTAAATAAACCCATAGGATGTCAATTTTTTAAAAATGGATTTTTATAAATTTTCATATAATAAATAGCAAAATACTACGGATAAATAATCAGTTTTATGCCGGGGGGTAAAAAGTTAATAACAAATTCTCATAAGAATAAAAGCCAAATCTTCGTAAAAAATGGCGTTCACCCTGCGGGAATATAATTTTAACCCCATTATACTAGAAAAAATAAAAATTTTAATTCTGAAAAAGATGCGTCCGTTTATTTTAAAAATTTAATACCCGAAAGCAAAAAAAGTGGACTTTGCGTCTATAAAACTTAAAAAAAGACTAAATTTTTTATCATAACTAATTTACATATAAAGAGATCGAAGTTTTAAGCATACCCTTTTGAAATTTACCATAAATTTTTGAAATCGAAATTAAAAATTTAAAGGGCCAAAAAAATAATTTTAAAATATAAAAACCTAAATAGAATTTTGAAACCTTTTTAACATCCGGAACCTATATGGTCCGGGGGCGTTCCAAAAGAGTAAACTCCACAATTACATTTTAATATACGCAACATTTTTGATCAAGAAGGGAAAAGGGGTAACAAAAAAAAGGAAAACCCTAAAACAAAGAAAAATAGTAGGGTTTCCCAAAAGGTGAAGAATTGAGTAGCTTGGAAAAGACCCCCCAACAATAGTTTTAATAGCCCCCTCTTTGGGCATTTACTCACATTTTTACCCAACTCCCTCTCGACGAATCACTGTTCAAGCTTAAAAAATTTCACGCATTAGTCGCCGTAATGTTTATATGGTATGTAGGGTTGTGGGGGGGAGTCGATTGGGGGGGAAAAAATACTAAATGGGGCAATGGGAGTTAATCCTTTTTTATTTTTAGTAGTGTCAAAACTGGTTTATTTCTTTAACTGTTGTTGTTTTATGGAAAACGTACAAATCGTTTAAAAAGACACTAGACGAATAATATTTAATTTTTTATTAAAAAAAAATTTTTAAAAACACATTGTCAGTCTCATCCATAAAAATTTTTTTAATATATTTCAATTTTATTTTTTTGTTTGAAATTTGTGATTAACATTACCTGAAAAAATAGTTTTATTTATTTGGATGTTAACGTTCCTTTCCTGATCGACTTATTTAAAAACCACGAAATTTCTATAGAAAAGCGAAAAAATTTTATAATTTTAGGGGTGGTATTTTTCCACACCTTCAGGGTTCTTAAAATACCAAAATCAAAGGGTACCGACGGCTTTATTTCCCCTTTTTGGGGGATTTTACACTCGGTTTTAGTTAGCTATAGTGTATGTTTTTTTGGCACTTTTATCATGATGTTTACTAAAGCATCTTTTTAAAATCCCAAAAAAAATTTAAGTATAAAAAAAAGGTCGATAATTCGATCTATTGGGTATCGAAAAGTCCGATTAAATACATAATATCAAAACAAAGAAAAAAAATAAGCAAAGGGGATATTTTCAAAAATTTAATTAAAAGTAAAAACATTTCCTTAATAAAAAAAATAAAAAATTGTTTTTTATTCCTAAAATTTCAAAAATCCGTAGAAAATAATAAACTTTTTTGAAAAAATTCTAAAAATATTGGAGGAGGATGGTTTAAAAAATTAAAATGTTATCAATCTTTGTTTTTGTTTAGTAATTGTCCTTTCATTTTTATTGCCCAAAATGGTACAATCCAAGACCTTAGATAACTCTAGTTACAATTTATCAGGGTTTTTAAATTTTTTTTTTTTTTTTTTTTTTTTTTTTTTTTTTTTTTTGGGGTTTTCTCAAAGGGTACTGGAACTAGGAACGAATTATTACTCATCAAAATTCGTTGGAAGTTGATAAACTCAATACAAAAATTATTTTGTTTATATTTTTTGGAATTTCCCCCGAAATATCTGTAACACAAAATCAAATTTCTACGCTATAAAAAATTGGGTATAGTTAACCTTTTTTAAAATAAATTTTAAAATTTTTTTCAGAACATATTTAACTTAACATTTTTGCTGTCCCTATTATTTCAAACTGTAATTTTCAAACAAATTTTTACGTGTTAACTAATAAATTTTGACTTTTGTAACTTATTTTTTTCCAATCGATAATGCAATATTGAGTTTAAGTTAATTTTTCACACCTGACAATATCTTTATCCACTGAAATAAAACTTAAAAAGTATTATTGACTTTTACCTTTAAACTTGCCAAAATTTTTTTACGGTTTTAAATTTTTAAAATTAAATTGCTGCTAATCATTTCAAAACTATCAAGTCTTAATTTAAATTTTATTCTAAAAAGGCATACTCTAACAACGAAAAAAATTTCGGTTTTTTTTTTATAAAAAAGTGTTTAGGTGCGTTTTTCAAGGGCCATTTTTCTGATATTGATCCCTGCGAATATTTTTATAAATATTTTTTTATTGGTGTCCGTACCATAAAAGCGTATTTTTGTTTCCCCAAAATTTTTCGAGGGTTAAATGTATTTTAAAATTGGGTTGGGGAACAGGGTCAATGTTCAGAGACATTTTTTCCCCCGTACTTTTTGGTATTTGTTCATTTATAGCAAAGATTAAGTTCGTAATAAAAAATGAAATTTTAGAGTAAATGTACTTTTCATTTGTGTGGAGGAGAGTGGGAAACATTAAGGGGAATACAACTCACTTTATTCGTTAAACAAGCCCTTTTGAAAAATTTTACAGTGACATTCGTCGGGTTAATAAAGGTTGTTTATTACACCGTCTTTCTAAACCCTTTTGATTTGTAGTCAATTACTAATTAAAAAGAATGTTTAGGAACTATAAAATTTTTTTAAAAAATTGGATCACTCGCATTTGCATGAAAGGGGGATGGGAAATCCATTTTTAAAAAAACCACCCAAATTCACTAGATCTTAATTTAGCCCCGATTCGTGTCTTCAACAACTTTTCCAAAAAGAGAAAGCCTTGACCTGTGGCCACACATCGTGTTAACACTGACTTTTACAATTAGAGACGATATTCGTCCCCAATCAAATTATCTCCACCACGTAAATTCATTAATTTTTATACCCTGATGGACGATATACTGTTGTAATAAGTTTTTGTTAATGTTTCAAGCAAAATTCATGAGTACAGTTTAATGTTTTTTAAAACAAATTTATTTTTGTAATTAATATTTAGAAATTACCTGTATTTCAAGCCGAGTGAAAACAAAAGACAAATGTTGATGCATAATAATTAATTTAAATTCATTTTAAAATAGGAGGTTTTTAGTAAAAATGTTGAAAGAGTGAGAAAACAAAAACAACTTTGCTTTATCTGTTTGGTTGTGTGAGTTATGTAGGAAAAATAATTTTCTGGGGTAACAATATCAAATTGAATATATTTAGTGAGAGGATAATTAATTTTGGTAATATCTGTGTTTGTTGTGTGGTTATTACGGACAAAAATTTTGCTGGAT
>JBCFYV010002460.1:0-37721 GCA_039000515.1 Timema cristinae
TTTTTCCAGGCTGTTCGAGGAAAGGAGGGCTATACCCGTCATCCCCTACTCTGAGAGAGAGGGAGAGACAGAGAGATAGAAAGAGGGAGGGGAAGAGAAGGAGAGAGAGAGAGAGACAGAGATAGAAAAGATCATTTTAGATATGTATTTTTTTTCAGCATAGTCTAAAAAACTGTTCGAAGGAAAGAGAGAGAGAGAGAGAGAGAGAGATGGAAAGAGGGGAGGAGAGAAAGAGAGAGAGATAGAAAGAGGAGAGAGAGAGAGAGATAGAAAGAGAGAGAGACATTTCTCCCGTCTCTACGCACCCGCGAATCTACGCCGCGGGGAACACGCGAGACGGGAGGTAAAGGGGTGAGGGGAGGGAGGACTTCCTGAACCAATCATACAACCCGTCCCTCCGCGACCACCGTCTCCCCCCGACGAATCATCCCCACACATCTCCTACACTCTCTCCCTCCCAATGTCCCTCTGGATCATCAGGGGGGGAGGGGGGAATCCCTGGAACACGCGAGACTACCACGAGGGAGGAGGAAATGAGGTGAGGGAGAGCTATGACGTCATCAACTTCCGCCCTGAAAGTTGAGATTCCGTCCTACTAGTTTCATATCCGTAAAGTAGTTATTCTTGAGTTTAAAATCTCGCAATTTATGTTGAGTCCTCTAATTTCGTATTAAGCGAAAAGTTCCGAACTTCCGGTCTCGAAAATTGTGATTTGAGATTTACTTTATAGTTGTGTGAACGCACCCTTCAGCCAATTAAATAATAGTATAACAACAATTTGTCTTCGCCATCTTCGTTTTATCTCGGTTTTATTTTTTGTTGGTTAAGTTAAGCTCGATAAAGTCTAAGTAAAGATGGATAAAAAAAAAGCAAAGAGCAAAAGCAGATTATACTTGAATTCATGGAAGGTATGTACCAAAGTTTGTTTCTTTGATTCGCTAAATAATTAAACAAAAGTTATTATTTGTATAAGTTACTACATTATGTATGATCTTTACGTTTACGTGGCATTCTATTAAATTCATTTTCAAATTCTTCAAGTTCTCTTTTTATAAAATAGTCCATTAACGCTTCCGCCATTTTACATTTTGTCCAACAACAAAATACTTTCGAACTATTTGTTGCGAGATTGACGATTCCGAGAGATGGAACCACAGTGAGATCTATTCGAATAAAAAAATCTCAATTCGTAACATTTTTTTTTTAAGAATAGCTACAGTAGCCCCGTGGCTTCTATGGTGCTGATTGACAGCTCACAGCTGACTTCTGACAGTCAAAATCTAGGTATATACCTAAATTTTGATTGTCAGAAGTGACAGCTGCTAAACACATGTTTATGCAAAACATCTTGTTCGGCGTAGGGATACGTAATTTGGTCTAGTATCTTTTTAAAGCTGTCAGCTGTCAGTCAGCACCAAAGAAGCCGTGGGGCTACTGTAAATAGAAAAAAAGTTTCGATATTATGTCACGTGAACGCCTGATCTCGCAATGTAATAAACTCTAAACATCTCGTGATAAGTCCACCATCAATCAATATGTTAAACAATGACGAACACCACGCTCGACCTCTATTAAACCGAACAATTATTATCAGGCGCAACCGTACCGTCCGAATTGATTTGTTCAATCGCTAGTGTTTTTTTTAATAATCATAATTTCAACAGCGCAGCGTCAAATTCATTATTTCCTCTCACTAACGGAATAATGGGTCAGACTCTGCACAACGAGGGAGGTTGAGGGGATACGGGTCACCCCTCTGCTATGTTTTATGGCGTTGGTTTATTCTCGTCCAGAAATCATGGCACATGCGATCTAACACGTCTGATCACAATGCCGGACAGATTAATCATACGAGGAACATAAGAGACTTCAACAATAATAATAAAAAAAACACACATACATCCCGTTCCACCTGGGCTATTGTTATGGCGGTTGTTTGTAACGTCACAGAACGATACAATGTCTCAATAGCGTGGACGAGAAGGATTATTCTTGTGGTTAGTTTTGACCTGTTTATGATTATTAAATTTTTTAAATGTACAATTTGATATTAAGCACGTCATAAGAAGTAATTGTGCTATTTACGGTGGAGAACATCCTTTGAAGTAAAATGAACTAATGAAAAAATTCAGAATCGGTAGAAGAAAACTGACTCGATTGAACACTAACCAAACCGTTATATTTTGCCATATTGAATTTTTTTTTTAATAAAGCTTTATGTAATATATGATTTTTTTTATCACCACTTTCTACAACCCGTTCGGGTTACACGTTTGTTGACGTATATAATACATATGTATACAAATTAACTTGGATAATGAGTAAGATAGAAATGAGATAAAATGCACCCGAATTTTCACAGAGGAAGAGTGGGATTTTTTTTATTATTATTTGGGAAATTTAAAATGCACTTTATGAACCAACTGATTATATCAGCACACAACTTATAAACTAACTTAAATCTAGAACAGACACAACACCTCTCCTCCCCCCCCCCCCACCCTCCTCAATTCATCACTGTGAAAAGAGTAAAACTAAATTTTATCAACGGTTAATTTTTCGGAAGCCGGGAATCGATTCCGGGACCCTTAGTTCAGTAGGCAAACGGGCGCTACCGACTGAGCTAAGGTGTGGAACACCAGTTAGAGGGGAGAGGGGAGGGAACACCCTAAATACATCCGGCTAGAATTCAAACCCCTCCTTGTAATCAGCAAGCCTTTAAGCCAGATGAGTCTGACATTTAGTCCGCTTGCCCACCTGTACGGATAAGGTCTTTGTTCTTTTTATGACATTAAACTTATTCAGAGATCTCTGAAGGTAAAAAGTTTTAGAAATATATTTGTTCAAGCCTTTTGACAGTTTGATATATTACGTGTATATTATATCCACACAAATGACTTCACATCACACCGAATAACGCCAACCACCAACTCCTCATATATTTCAAAACGCTGATGTGAAGTGACAGTGTATAAGAAGAGCAAAAACCCGCCACCGGCTCTCTCTCTCTCTCCCTCTGATTTATGGGTATGAAAGCTGGAACCCACATATTTATGTTTGTCTCCTTTTAAAACTTAAATGCAATACAATTTTCATAGGAATAACTCTGACAACTAGAAAAATTACCAGATATAAGCCTAGTTACTATTCATACGTCAAGTCATGTGATATACAGCTATCACGTTTGACAGAAATGTTCAATACCTATAAAATAACAATAATAATATAAAAAAATGTAGTTATTATTAACAAAGAAAAGTCTGACACCTTAGCTCAGTCGGTAGCGTGTCTGTCCACTGAGCTAAGGGTAACGGGTTAATTTCGTGTTAGGGTCTAAAATATTATCATTAATTAAATGTGAGTTTTCCCTTACACAATGACGAAATAACTGTCGGAGGCTACATGTCGTGTTTGTTATGTTGGTTGATAAATCGTGTGCTGATATAATCGGTCGGTTCAGAAAATGCACGTTAAATACCTAAATACCCCAAAATACCAAAATACTACTAAAGATCACCCTTAACCCCCTCCCCCACACAAACACGCACATGCAATACAGTGAGGTCTGATTTTTGTTAGTGAAAGTAATTCCCAAAAAATTGAATTTTAGTTTAGATGTTTGTATTCATTGTAAACACAAACATAAAATTCCTGCCTCATCGGATATGTTTTGTGGCTGCCATATTGAAAAGAAAAATGGCGTCCATCTCTGAACGGGAAATAGTCTGCCATCTAACAGAGTATTTTTTGTAATGCGTGTCACTACCCTTCGGGTTGTACACATATATACTAATTACGGTAGTGCATTAGGGATAGACAAAGTTGAATTTTGAGGAAGTGTACCCACATTTTTGCATAGAGGGAGAGTGGAAAATAACTTAAGGAACAGTAAAACAAACCGGGATTCAAACCCCGATCTCCCGATCATCGGCAATTCATTATATTGCGAGAGTGACACCTCAAGCCATTCGACCATCAAAGTGGGCAGATGATTATTGAAATCCATCCCAAGCTAGATATGAAACCGAGTCCTTTAAAGGAAGTTCGTTCATGAGTGCATCTAAAACATCAAGGTTATTAATGACTTAAGCTAATGGGTGGGTAAATAACACGTCTGAAGGTTATAAAAGGGTGAACTGGATCTAGGAGTAGGAGTTAAGAATGAAATAGTTTTGAGGAAGTGCATCATCATTAGCATAGAGGGAGGATGGGAGAAACAGAGCAATAAATCACACGTGGAAAGCCACTCCTCAATATACCCAAGAGTAGAGTCTTTCAATCCAGTCGATTGAGGGCCTGACAGCTTGAAACATGTGACCACCAGCGCGAATAAAAAGGGCTGGTAAATATAAAAATACTATTAGCACCAAGTTATGGCAAATTTGTTTATTATTTTAAAAATCTCTTATTTCATAGGAAAATAATAATGTTATGGTCTTGTGTATAATCGTGTGTTTGAAATAAACAACCTAAAAATAACGATTCCCTTTATGTTAAGCGATAAAAACAATTCAAAGCTTCGCTATTATAAAGAAAAGGGAAACTTATATACATATCATAACACAGGAATAATTTGTTTACGATGCGTAAAACTCTCAAGAACACGAATATCAGGCTTTTATGCAAGTAAACATGTATAGCAATCACTTGTTTATACAATCTGAGGGCTGTATGCAATAACGAGACTGAGTGTGGGTGTAATTTTACTATCCAGCCTTAACACGCTACTAAAGCTCTAATAACATACAGACAACACTTAGCCTCGTAGCTGCATACAACACTATCCCGAGTACATAACGCTCCTATATGTTGATCTATCTTCCCTGATAGCTAGTAGTCTTACCTTGACGGATTACACCATGCTGCTGCCTATAAGATCCATACTTTAATCGGTCAAGGTGAGACTGCTACATTTCACTGTTGTCAGTCAAGGTAAGACTGCTACATTTCACTGTTGTCAGTCAAGGTAAGACTGCCACATTTCACCATAATCCGTCAAGGTGAGACTGCTATATTTCACTGTTGTCAGTCAAGGTAAGACTGCTATATTTCACTGTTGTCAGTCAAGGTAAGACTGCCACATTTCACCATAATCCGTCAAGGTGAGACTGCTATATTTCACTGTTGTCAGTCAAGGTAAGACTGCTATATTTCACTGTTGTCAGTCAAGGTAAGACTGCTACATTTCACTGTTGTCGGTCAAGGTGAGACTGCTACATTTCACTGTTGTCAGTCAAGGTAAGACTGCTATATTTCACTGTTGTCAGTCAAGGTGAGACTGCTACATTTCTCTGTTGTTGGTCAAGGTGAGACTGCTACATTTCACTGTTGTCGGTCAAGGTGAGACTGCTACATTTCACTGTTGTCAGTCAAGGTAAGACTGCTATATTTCACTGTTGTCGGCCAAGGTAGGACTGCTACATTTCACCGTAATCAGTAAAGGTAAGAATGCTACATTTCAGGGTAAACGTAGTGTAAATAACTATTATTTCATAATCTATTTATTTATTTATATATCTAAAATTTTCTAAGGATTTTAACATTCTGTTGGAATCGGAAATTATGGGACTTGGGAAAGTCATAAAACGGTGGGAAATGTCTCATTTTACATATCTCAAGTTCGGGGTAAAATAAAAGTTTTCCTCCAGAAAATGCTTAAAAAGCTAAAGCTAACTTAAGTCACTCCTGTATAAAACTAGACTAAAGCACTTACTAGAGAAATGTTTCCTATTAAAGCTTCTTGCTTTGGCCAGTATCCCTTAGCAATGGGGCTTTTGCCCCCGACAAACCAGTGGTTTGACTTGTCTAGTTTGTATAGAACCAGACACTCTGATCAGACCATTGGTGATTTCGTCCGCTATTCCTCCTCTATGAATAACATGGGAGCGATGTCGTGGGCTAGTTATTGCCTTGTTTTGGTGGCGCTCAAGCATGAACCATCAAATCCACCAGTAGATTCTGCCAACTACGTCGGCAGTGCCGCCAGTTTATTTGACTGGGTCCGCAGTTGAATTGCAGTGAAAACCTATTTTTCTCTGTGTGAGTGCCAATAAAATACAAACAAGACTGAAACAATGTCTACTCCATGTGCAAAGCTCCAATATTATATACCAAAATTCTGGCAGAACCAAAGGTTTAAAAATGCAAACATATTTATTTATTCCGGTGAAAATGTTACTATATTATGAGTTTTGTTCTAAAGATAATGAATGGTATTTGCTATCAAAAGTGGTCGCTGCACTTTGATTTTTATTTATTGGAGGTATTTAACGTGCACTTTCCGAAATGATTGAATATTTCATCACACGAGAATTTATATGAGCGAGAGACTTCCCCTCCGAAGAAACTGTGCTAATCATTTTTATCGCTCAAGAAAAATGTGTCGACCCCGGCTGGGTTTGAACTCAAGAGCATTGGGTGCTGAAGCAAGCCCTTTGGCCCAAGACCACCGAGGTCGACGTCATAGATGCAGATCACAGAACTTGGCGTATGGATATATTAAAGTGGTTTTAGTAACTATTCTTACTGTAAGGGTTCAAGATAAGGTCCTTCCTATGAAAAGTAGACTGTATTATATGATGATGATTATTATTATTATTATTTAGCACCTCATCTTACTACCCATTCGGGTTATACGATTAAGTACTAATTACGCTAATGGATTAGGATTTGGGAAGGTTAAATTTAAAGGAAGTGAACCCGCATTTGCGTGGAGGAAGAGTAGAAAACCATTTAGGAAAAACCACCCCAGTTCACCCGACCGAGATTCGAACCTCGATCTCCCCGTCCTTAGTGGTTTAGCTCAACACGACTAGCGCGTTAGCTAACTACGCCACCGAGGTGGGTTGTATTGTATGAATTTGCCACTAATATATAATACGTGTATAGTAAACACACAACTATTTCTAAGTTTGTTGGACTTCACCTAATATATTAAAACAGACAGTAAAATGAACAGACTCATATTTTTATCGTTAATGTATTAGATATACAAGACGCAAACTATAACTTCGATGATTATTAATTTGTTAGTAAACAAACATTTTTCCTGAAATATTTTACTACTTCCAAGCACACAGTATAATATTTATTTCAACCCCAGCGACATACTTGGGCGACTTTTGGACGTATGAAGCAATATTACTAGGTTGTAATCAGAGTCTGTCACCAGACAATTGTAGATAAAACAACTTACAACTAACTATAGTATATTCAACTAGACTCACTGGCATTGAGGGGCGGTGGTGGGGGTGGCTGGGGGTGGCGCACCAACCCGGACACATGGTGCTGGTGTGACACGCGGTATGACGCCCCCACGTTGTGGCCGCCCGCCGCCGCCGCTGCGCCTCCCCCGCCGTGGTGGTGGTGGCGGTGGAACCCCTCCAGTGTGCTTCACAAAGAGACGACCCTTGGGAGCGTCGAGCCCGCGACCACCCGCACGACGCGCACGCGGCCCGCCGCCCGACCGCTCTGGGGTTGCATTCCGACTGAACCCACCCTGTACTTCACCCTTGACCGCCTGCACTCCTCCTGCACTTTACCTCTAACGACCTGCACTTTGCTTGCACTCCCTACCCTGACTGCACTTCACCCTTTGATTTCCTGAACTACTACTGAACTTCACCCACAGCCACCTGCACTCCACTGCACACCTCCTGCACTTCACGATTCGCTCGCAGCAGGCGCAAAATGAACGACCGTTCGTCTTCAACACTTCAGTTGTTTGGCCACAATGACAACAGGTTACACGGAAAACTTTGTAGAACAGGCTAGAGGTTGTCTTCACCAGTTCATCTGAAGAACCGCACCGGAAACTATACTGAACCTAAGCCAGCTGTCCGACCATCAATCTTCGAGTAGTTGTTAGTTTTAAAAAGTTTACCCCAAACTGCTAAATTAAACGTGACGGCAATGGCGGGATCCAATCTAATCGATTACTTAACACTTCCAACTTTCGAGGTGCGGATTGAAGATCGAGCAAAGGCAACCCCGATCAGTGTCCAATGTTTTCTGAGTGCTTTGTTCACACTCCGATGAACCAATCAGTTCGACTCCCATTGAATACACATTAGCGACGTATAAAAAAACAATGGACTTGGAGGCGTCAAAAAGATCTAATTCTAATTAGAATAAAATACTTGAAGTATTTGTTAAAATATGCTATTCTTCTACGAGATGAAGTATATATTAATAACAATTTAACTACGTAATGCACTTTTCTTTATGTTTTCTGAGCAACTTGGTGATACATAAGTTAATATTAGTTGAAGAGAGAAATAACGAGAGTAATGTTATTTTTTTAAGAGAAAACAACTTCAAACCCTCTATCAGAATTTGAAGAAACAACAGCTCTACTTAAAAAGGCATGAATGGAATGGAATTAGAGTAAAAACGCTGCACATGGTCTTGTTCAGTGTTGGTGTTTGTACGTTCACTTGATTGAATGGACACTTTTTTTTCTTGTTTTTCTTCCCCGGTTTTGTTTATTTGAAGTGACACTCAGGAAGGACGCCGAAGAAACGCACGCTGCTGTAACAGTAATGAGTACACTTTGGTATCATCACGTGGGAGAGGGCGGAGGGGCAGCTGTTAGGCCTTGGCACAACGAAACACACGGATTATTCAAATGACGTCACCTTGTTTCAGCATTATCAACTTAAACTAGTAATAAATATATTTAATATAATGTTTATATAACATCATTTAGATTTATTTCAGAAAAATAATAATTGGGAAAATGTTGATACATGATCTAACTTTGGGCTACTCGCATCGGTGAGCAAGGAGACGAACGTCGCCTAGTCTAGTTTGGTTTGCCGGTGACGGGGAAGTTTGAGTTCGAATCCAGGCTGGGTGTCACCTAAACCTGGATACATTTCCTCTAGATGCTACCATCCTCTCTATATCCCAATGATATAACTATATGAATGAGGAACGTAGAATTTAGAGAAAATATATACGCATCTGCGTGGAGGAAGGATGTTGGGACATCTTAAGGAAGGGGGGGGGGGGGGGGGCGTCCACAGTATATCCAGCCTTGATTGAACCCCAACTTCCTCACTACTAGCAAACTACGAGAAGACGTTTAGCCCACGTGTCCACCAATGCGGAAAACCCAAGGTTGTATTATGCGCAAACGTTTTTCAAATTTCGTGAAAAATATATTTATATGGAGCTATATACCAAATATAAATAATTTAAGTTGTATTTTTTGCTTTGTTTATAAGAATATTATTATTATTATTATTATATTATTAGCACCGCGTCTTACTACCCATTCAGGTTATACGCACTTACTCTAGTGTGTAATGGTAGGGCGATTGTGAGATGAAATAGAGGACCTACAGTTTAACGTGGAATCCGAACCACGGTGGAGGCCTGGTATTCCCCACATTCACAAGTTGTCTTGTCAGAGGTGAAGAAAGGGTTTGGTAATCAGACAAATCTGTGTCGGGACCGGGGAATGAACCCCGGACCCCCAGCACATTTATAACAATAAAATATTGTGATAGTGTAATACAAGATAGGAGTATCTAAGGAGACTTGTTTAATTGTATTGCAAATAAATGTATGTTATTAATTTTTGTCTCAAGTGCAAAGACAATATCTGATGGTAGACATTCCCTGAATCCGAGCACGGATATTTGGTTAAAACTGGGAGGTGAATAAATGTAAATGTGTTTTCCCTAAGTCACATACCGAGCGAGCACTTCCCTTGTCGAACTACAATAATAAAACCATAGTTCATAACTAGACGAATAAACAGGAGGGCACTCACTATGTGTCACCGGCCGAGAATTCTCTTAACCCTCTCGCCAATATAAGATAGTAAATATCACAATGATTGAAGTTTCAAACAATAAAACCGAGTAAGTTTACATTTTCAGCACGAGTTTTACTTTTGATTGTATATTGTAAGTTCGAGAGATGTAAAACTTCCAAAAGGGGTAAAAGAATAAAACAAAAACACAATTTAAAACGAGATTTAGATAAATATAGAGGTAGCATTTAGCAATAAAAAGGGAGAATTCCTCTGTCTAATATTAGAAGTTAATTCGTAAAAATCGTCCAGACTAAAATAAAAAAAACATATAGGATTACATATTTGATGACAGCCCTACTAGATATCACAAGACAACTTCACATACAACCAAATTAAGACACAAGCAAATTAAAGAGCGACCACAACAACCAAATCCCATTGTATTTACTACCCAATCCAACATAGGTGTTAAAAACATGAAGTTAGCATACAACCCGACGCGATGCTAAGAGAAAAGAAAAAGGAAACATGACATTCATTTGAAGTCGAGTTTTCTTAAAAATAACTATTCTTTCAAAGAAAGTAAATGTTTCCAAATGATGCAAAGACCACAAAGTGTGTTGACAAAACATAAATAGTTTTTTTTTATCTGAGTGTGTGACTACTGGGAATGTCAAGAGAGCATCAACAAAGAGTACAGTGTTTACTAAGAGCATCCATCCATGGGTTTTAAGGCTCGAAGTATAGTCTCGTACAGAAAGTAACATTTCAAACAGCGGTGAAAGCCACCAACTATAAATATCAAGATGGTATCATCATCACCAGTGTTTCATTCAAACATTAACTGCAGCCCTGAAGTTGTTGCAAGTGGTGAAAGAGGACAGAATTACCTTTTTTTTCTTTTCACTGTGTCTTACTAGCCATCCAGGTATGTACTTAACCCTGGTTACTATAGGAAGCCCACGTTCGACCACCAACGTTGATTGAATTTTATTTTATTTATTTGGAGTAATATTTTAACGTACACTTTGTGAACCGACTGATTATTTCTGCTACACGAAAATTTAAACGAGCGAGTGCTAAAGAGCCTGACAATTTTTTCCTAGAAAGGTATTTTCACATAACTTCCAGGGTTCTTTAAAATTCTACAATCGACATGGGGCCGACGGCTTTACTTCCCCTTCGAAGGAAGTTGTGTTATGGATTTTTATCGCTCAAGAATAATCCTTCGACCTCGGTTGGGTGTGAACCCATAAACCATGGATCTTGAGGCGAGCACTTTACCACAAGACCACCGAGGTCGACAAAATTAATTGAAAGCCCCTAAAATTTGACATTCTATAACTATATCTTATTTTATTAATTCATTATAAAGTCCATCTAGAATTTTATCAAAAAGATTACAATAATTTTTTCTTATGGATTACTGTATATGAAAATACCTTTCCAGCAAAATTGGTCTGCCCTTTCACGCTCGCTCATAGAAATTCAGTTTCGGGGAATCCCCACACTTCCTGAACTCCCCAAGTATATGGGATTTCTACCAGATGGTGCAAGCAACACTAACCAACCGAAGGGCTGTGTTAATTCCCAGCGCCAGCTGGAGTACTGTATAGTAACGTAGATCTAAATTATTTATCTCCACACACGAACTAATGTAAATACAATAATAATTGTAATATTTTTCTCCACCATTGTGACGACACGAATCTACAATTTTCAAATAATGGGCTTCCTATGAAAATCAGACTGTAATTCTGCCAATATGTTGAGGATGAGTAATGTTAAATTTAGAGGAAATGTACCCGCATTTTCGTGAACAGCGATTGGACAAACCATTTAGGGGAAACCAACCTCACTCCACCCTAAATGATATTCGAACCCTAATCTCTCTCTGTCATCAGCAGGTCAGTCTATCGAGAGACTGACGGCTTGAAACATTTGACCACCGAAGCGGGTGCGTTTTGTTTTATCCATGCTTTGCAACTTAATATCTGTACATCCACATAATAATAGAATAGGGGTGGGGAGGAATTATAAAAATTAAATGTACCCGCATTAACTTGGAGGGTGAAATAAACCGTTTAAAAAAATACCTAACTACACTTGGGTGGGATACATTCCCCGACCTGCCCATAACCGGCAAATCAAATAAGAATTGAATGACGCCCGCCGTTGTCACTCAAAAATGAGCTCGAATTTAGTTTTATTGGCGTGTTCAAGTCAAAAGGATAATTTTCGTGTTAAAAAGCTATAAATGGTTTTATTGTCCGTGATCTTTATCAAGGAAACCAAGCGGTTAGACTAATGTTCAGGAGTAGTAGACCACATGAATGTTTGATTTAAATACGATGTTACGGTTGTTTTAAGATTATTATTTTTCCCGACGTCTTACTTCCAGGACGTATGCACGTCAAGGTAGAACTTAGAATAAATATACCGGCATTTGCGTGAAAGACCAGTGGGAAACCATTTAGAAAAAAAACACCTTCACCCAACCGGGACTCGAATCCCAGCCTCCCTGTCATTGGCAAGTCGGACTAGGTCCACCGGTGTATTTTTTATGATGTTGAAAAGCTGTTTATTAAATTGCCAGTAAAAAGAGGCTGTGCACATTGTTTTAGTTATTTTTAGCTATTTAACGTATTTTAAAAACTGTTTCTGCATTTGCAGCCCTTTATAAACACGACTGGTGAATATACAAGCGGCGGATGTCTAGATTTATAAATGTTGCTCATAGCGTCGCTATAATGAGATGCTGAAAAATGTTAACGGCACGCCAAGAAAGGTCGCCGATTGACTTTTAAACAGAGGGGGACATTAATGGAAGACCGAGTTTGTCAAACAACCATTCTACTTGGCCTGGGACTCTTATAGTGCTAAACTTTGACCCACAAAACTTGGGTTCGACTCCGACATTCTGCACTAAGATTGTTTTTACGAACAAATAGAACTATCTCGTTATTTTACTTATACAATTAATTTGTTAGTAACTCTTGTGTTATGTCCTATCCTTCAAATCATAACAAAAAGTTAAACAAAAGAAAAATATGAACAAAGAAATACTTGTTTAACATAATCATGACTTTATAAACAATCGGGAACTTTTGGAAGTGGCCTCGTTTCGACTTACACACGCCATTAAAATAAATTGAAATTTAGTCAATCATTTAGAGAGGCGCTAAAAATATATGGGGATTTTTTTTAGCACCACGTCTTACTACCTGTTATGCCTATGTACTAATTACTCTGGTTTGTTTGGGATTAAGAAGGATGAATTTAGAGGAAGTGTACCCTAATTTGCGTAAAAGGAGAGTGGAAAACCATTTAAGAAAACCACATTCACTCAGTGCAACCAACAGGGATTGAACTCTTTTCTCTCCGTCATCGGCAGTCTATTTTATTGCGAGAGTGACGCCTTAGAGTCTTAGACCATGCGGCCACCGAAGCGAATAACAAAAAATAACTTGAGCCTAAAACAGGACGAAATTAGGGATTTGTATTTAGTAAGATACAATCCTATGTAATTTGAAAAATGTTCCTTTATATGAAAATTATATTGCACTATACAAACTGCGGATACCTCTATTTTAAAACATCTCAACAACAATTATCTCTCAAGATTTGATTATATTTCAATTAAGGAGAGGAGAGAAGCATAAACACCACGAATGAAAACAACACTTTTCCCTAAATAAATGTTTCTGTAGCTTTTAAGTAATCACTATGTTGATAGTCTTAGAACTTAAAAAAAACATAGTGCAGTTATAGTTTTAGACGTTACTATTAAAGCTTAATGAAAATACTGTAATATGTATAAATAATAATATCCTATGACATATAGTAACACACATTATTTGTTTAAAAACTAAACAGCCCGCGCGGCCACTGAGCTTACAAGATAACGACTCCAATACAACTGAACAGGATTAGGATTATTATCTGTTACAGTAGATAACGCAAGGCGAGGATTAGACATAACTGCACCAACTTGGAAACAACACCGTCTTAAGGTGGGACTGAACCCAAAATTATCACAAAGTTCCATTCGAAAGACCGTTATTAATAATTATAATTATTCAATGGCTTATAGAAATGTGTTATTTTGAGATGTTTATTTTCAGAATTTTTGATATGCTATCCGATTGGTTTTGAATGTGAAAATTTGATTTAGATTTTTAAAGCTTCCATACTAAGATTTTAGAAGGAAGCTACTTAGAAATTCTACGCCACACTAACACAACGTTGTCGATTTAAAACTATATAGTATATGCATCAATATATCACAAATTTTCAAGAGCCGAGATCTATTTGATCAAGGCATTTGGATTTATGATTTTTTTTAAACCCAACTAAATTAACATGTAATCACGTAAAGCTATAAATGAAAACACAACTCAAAGGAATGCCATAAAAAATAGTACGCTTATTCATTGAAGTAAATTTCCTCCTTAAAGTGTTGACTGAGTTAAGAAAGCTGACACTAAATCAGGCTGAAACAATCTCCAATTTTTCACAAAACCGATAGCAGTCCATTGAAACCTTCACTAACTACATGTGAGACTTATTGTTAAGGCCCTCATTCACATAGAAATGTTGTTAGTAAACAAGGACGAGCTCCTACAGTGACCAAAACCCTCCATCCCTCCTTCCCCTCAGTCTCCCCTGTGACCAATGTGACCTAGTAATGGTTACAAGGAAAAGCACTGTATGCAAGAGTTATCAGAATATTCATGTACAATTAACTAGGCCTAGATTTAAGAAACTTGTGGCGTAGAAGTTTGGTGCAGAATTAAGTTGATTATGAGTAAGTTTAATGACAAGGAAAAAAAACAGCCTTTGTGGTCACATTCAGTCACAAAGTTCAAAAGGAATAATTTTGTGTGAGGAATGGCTTTAAAATAAGGACATTTAAAAAAAAACATAATCCTCCTTCGTGAATTCAAAGAGAAGACTCCAAATTGTTAAGGACACTTTCTTTGAAGCTCGGAATAGTAATATATTCAGATGTTTTCCTCTAATTGAAATGGGAAACACATAAAGAGCTTTACAATCAGTCTAGAGGTTGTATTATTAATATTTTTGTCACCAAGAAGACCTTTAGCACAAAACACAAGGTAGCAGCACCTTTCAAAGTTTCAACCACTAATAAAACAAAATACTATTGACGCTTCCAAGAGGCCGAAAATATACAATCATCACGTAGGGATGGAACAAGGTGCGCATTACGCATGCGTTACTGTCTCATTCTAAATATTTAATAGCTTTATCACCACTCACTGAATTATCCGGTCCGTGGTAGACAATATGTTCTGTCCAGTTGGAGGATGATACGTGGGGATTTTATTTGTTCACCTTGGTTTTATATAAGATATTTGAAGGAGTTGGTCTCCAGAGAGAGAAGCTCGCGGGTCAGACCACCCACCCAAACTTAACAAAGATATATCCATTGATCTCTTTAGTGGAAAGCATGGTTTGAATTAAAATATAATGGTTAGGTAATGCATCAAATTAAAGGTCAAATGTTTCAAAATGGGAGCCATACTTTTTGCCTTTTTATAAACTGTTTATAGTTCATTGAAAATAGATTTAAACCTAAATTTCAAGACATTTTTGAAAACACTTCTATATTACGCTATGGACGCAATTTCAGGTTAACTCTAGTGATAAACATAGCAAAACATTATCAGAATTCCGCGTATATAAAGGGATAAGGGGTAACACCTTTTAACCAGTACAAGTACAAAGGTTCCCTATACATTAAGTTTACTAATCTAATCTAAGTAAACACGAGACTTAATCTATCTGTCGGGCTGAATGTTTCATTATGATGTGCAACAGTGACATAGTACCTTTGTCACAAGATAATAAATGTAACAAAGCACGCCATAGTTCTAAATAAATAATATTCCAAAGAGCAAAATGAACTTGTCTGCGGGTTAATGCAGCGCGATGGATAATTTCGGGACCCAATTATCAAAGAAGTGAGAAACAGCTCATTCAAAAGATATTCCTTTTTAATAGAATGAAAAGTATGCTTTAAACCTATTTTATCAGTTTCACACCTTATTTGGTTGGTAGTAATATGTTACTGATGAAACATGGAGGGCTATAAGTTAGTTTTAAAAATGGACAAAACTAAAGCAAGGTATCTTTTAAACTATTTAAACCTATCTCGTGATTCTATAGACAATTCGTTACCACTCTCCTAACCTGTTATTTTTAGTTTGAGGAAATGTTAAGTGATTAAGAAAATATAAACACACTTCAAGAACTACATAACATATGAACGATGATATTAAATTTTATATTAGAAAAAACAACAAAGAAATTACTATTTTAAGTTAACAAATGACATGGCGTTAATATAAATCGTTATTAAAACCTAGTTACAAGCACTTCTCTACCTAACTCTCACATAACCCTCTTAGTTAATAAAAAAATAACGCTTCATTTATTTAGTGTCATTTAAAACGACGGATAATACCAAGTTTAAAGATTATTAAAGAAAAGAAACGAGTTGTAGGTTTTATAATTGTCCCAATTTCTGTGTCTTCAAACCTTCAGAACAACAGTTGAAAGGATATTTTTCTCTCGTATAGACTTAAACCACCCCTGCAATACGTGGTGAAACGCTGATCAGCACAAGCTGACATGATCCGGAGAAACACGCATGGGGCCAATGTCATCAGAAAATAAGCCTCTCTTTCAAAAACGCACACACAAAATCGTCCAATCACAAACCAATTGACATCACCTAAGAGTAGAAAAAATATGACGTTACAAATAAATAAAGTAATCAATTAAAATGAAATCACAAATTTTGAAGATTTTTCTGGAGTATTTTAAATATCAATTTGTTGAAATGAATGATTCTCCATAATTAACCGGAACAACACAGAGATCACTTATATTTTCAGGTCACCTCGAAGTACCAACAGAATTATGTCATCAACAAAATCAACCAAGTATGCAGGATGGCGAGAATATTTTACGGCACTTGTCAAAGTAGTTACCCTAGTTATTTAATCACGCCGAAAAGAACCTTTTAACTTGTGTATTTTGAACAAAAAGAGACATTATAAAAGCAAAATCGGCACGAAGATGTATAAATAAAGGAACTCGACGAAGAGAAGTGAGCTCGGCATGTGTGTGTGTGTATACCATGTGGCGGTGTCGTAGCCGGGGTGCGAGCGAGGCTAGGCGTGTCTACTTGTGAGCGGGCCCGGGCTGCCACTGGCGGCCACCACCTCCCGGACCCAACCCAGGGAGCGCGCATGCGCAACGGACCTGCCTGGACCCTTCATCACTTCACCTTGCCCGTGAAACTCCTCAGGCAGCGCTGTCGGAACAAGAAACACGAGCTCAGGCAACAATATTAACCGAGTAGATTATAATAAATAAAAAGGGAACTTAACGAGAGGATGAAAAATTCACACGCTAGAATAAGGGTGAGGGTAGCTTCAACTTAGCTTTGAAGAAAGAAAAAAAAGAAGAGCTACAACAATTATTACAAAGTTTGGCCACTAAAAAATATTAGAAACGAAAATATTCTCTCTGGTTTTAAGGAGCTCAAAAGTTCATGGCTGCCAGGACGTAAGCTAGCCATTCACCCAACCTCCTTCAGATAAATTTCCACATTATTCTTGGATCGACGTTTCAGATTCCCAAAAGGTCTTCTATCTTCAGGTTTTCCAACTAAATTTAAGTGTACACTCCTG
Source organism: Timema cristinae (assembly GCA_039000515.1). Lineage (NCBI taxonomy): Eukaryota > Metazoa > Arthropoda > Insecta > Phasmatodea > Timematidae > Timema > Timema cristinae. The sequence goes on from JBCFYV010002460.1 coordinate 17,485, forward strand.
TCATCATCCATACGCTTCACACCTCAGCATGCGTTCCTTGATTATCCTTAATATGTTTAGGGATGCACCAAGTTTATGATGTAACATTCTCCATTCTCCTGTTTGTTCATCCTTCTTAGGTCTAACAGTATTTAGTTCTCAAAAACTCTCAATTTATTGTCTTGGTACAAAGTGAGAGGCTACACTCCACATCTATAAAGAGCAACTGAGACAGAACACTCATTTATGTAGATGTAGAAAGATGACACCAGGACAGGGCTTTGAACCCTGGGCTACTGGCTTTACGCGCAGACCACGCTACCGACTAATATATCCGGGCTCTCTTCCAGGTCGGTGCATTATTCAAATAAATACACCTCCAAGCGCAGTGCAGGTGTTGGTTCTTAGCTACATTAGTACGTCTATATCGAGGCCGATTAACCGGGATTTTAGATACACGATAGCCACATCACAACCGATTAACCGGTATTTGAGATACATGATATCCACCTCACAGCGATTAACCAGTATTTGAGATACATGATATCCATCTTGCAGCCGATTAACCGGGATTTTAGATGCACGATAGCCACATCACAACCGATTAACCGGGATTTGAGATACACGATAGCTCCCACACAGCCGATTAAACAGGACTTTTAGAAACATGACTACGCTTCAACCAGAATACTTGTTGAAGTAGGGATTTTTCATTATTCTCTTTACAAGAGTGAGATTGGTATCAGTTTAGTAGTTTTCTTTTAAAATAGTTATTTTTAAATTTTGTTTGAATTGTTTTTAAAACGGTAAAACAGTTTTAATGATCTCAGTTCCACTGCTTTTTTTTTTAAGGAGAATATAGAAAACCCCACTAAGATGTAACGGCTGGTTAGAGCTTTATTACCTACCTATGTTAAGTATGTTCATAGAGGATAACCGCTGTTCAAGTGGCTGCTTTGAACTATAAATTCAAATCACTTGAAATGAGTTATTATAAATAATCCGGTGGGAAAACCATGTGCAGTACATATATCATTCGGTCTAGATTCAAAGAATGTACTTGACAAATTTCGTTAAAATTGGTTCACACATTAATTGACGTTAAGGTGCGGCAGAAGCGAGCGCGAGTAATCTTACCGTTTTTATAGCATTATATTTTTTTGGCCAAAATAAATCAAATATTTCTCCAGTAGCGACATAGAGTTTAGTTTTCTGCATATGCTCATATCAACAGATCTTGAATATCGGTCAAGGATGTCCTGGAATTTTGTCAAAACTTTTTAAATAAAGAGAAAAAGTTTTGACAAAATTCCAGGACACCCTTGAGAGTTATTCAAGATCTGTTGATATTAGCATGTGCAGAAAACTAAACTCTATGTCGCTACTGGAAAAATCATTGATTTATATTGGCCAAAAAATTTAAATTACATAAAAACTGTAAAAAATACTTTCGCTCCCTTCGCCCGCACCTTAATAAGTATAAAATATTCAGACAGACAGAAGAAATGCCAAATTCTTAAGTTAAAACAGAACCTCGCCATACTAGGTCAGTTAATAATAATTTCAGGGGGTGTTTTGAGCCACTAAAAATATCGTCCCTCTTTATACGACCCTGATACATTAATATTAACCATTACACAAAATTATAACCCATACACACCACACAGTAAATCGAAAAACACGTATTATTACAGAAAACAAAGTTTTTTTTTGTCCCGACGTTTGTTAATTCCTGGTGACAGTTAAAATTAAAACTGTTTCACCAAATAAAATAATTGGCGCGAACTTATATTTCCATGCATAAAAAAGAGTGGTACGTTAGTTAAGCCTCGGATTATAAAAGGTTTGGAACTAAATCTCTTTCAGAAAGCTACACTTCAATTAACCTATCAAATCCAAAAGAGTTAGTAGGGGTTACAGAGAAATGGATTTTGAGACAAACACACATTTTCAATCCGGCATAGTAAGTAAACTTCAGAAACTTTTAGTCTATGAACTATGCGTCAGACATAAATAGCAATTTTTATTATTGTACACTTCGATGTGTCTATTTTTTTAAAAATCCAAACCCAAAATAGGGTTAAAGCTTAAAATCGTTGTCATGACGGCGTGGAAGTGGAGTTGTGCCAGGTTAGGAAGTTTTTATCAAAACTAATACATAAATAATCAAGCCGTTCCCTTACGGGGTGGGCAAGAAACTGTGCATATAGCTCAAAAAAACATTAAATAAATAGATCCATTATTTCGTCCCCCTCCCTTTTTTTTTACAATATGCGATTATGTGGACAGTATTGGATTCAACCTGATACCAGTCAAAGATATACAGGGAAAGGATTGTATATTGCCCGGGGAAGTACGTTTTCTAAGGGGACTAGCTTCCGATGGTTTTATGTTGAAATTTCCTGAAATGAGTTAGCAAAGATTTTTTTTTTTCAATGAATTCTTTAAATATTTGTAAAGTTAAAAATATGTATATACAATCGAAACTGTAGCTGCTATGTATGAATTTGTGAAGACTTCAAAAAAATACTCTAATTAGATGTTGGGGAATAAATAAAAAAAACTTTATGATTCCTTTATGAAAAAAAAGGGGGGGGGTGGTTTAACTCCCAAAAAAAACCCAGCCAACCCTCGGTTAAGCCCTGACCCAACAATACGCCAATGACAGTAACAACCCACGACAGAAGGGTCAAGGTGATTCCTCAAGCGGGTAAAAATCTTGAAACTTTTGAAGAATGGCTCCAGGGAGCTGTCATCTCAAGGAGGCTGAACGCGAAGAGTAAAGGGGAAGGGTGTGAAGAGAGGGGTGGAGAGAAACAATAAAAATAAGGAGTTTGACAAGCGCTGAAAGCCACACGAAAATGAAATTGAACTTGGAGTTACCGCACGAGAGTACACAATGAGTGATTAAGGTGGATGAAAAAATATTGAAAGAAAATGGGAACATAATATATTGGTAAGATACATATATTTAGATTTTAGGGAAAGTTATTATTTGACTCAAGCATTAGTCTATTTTATTAGCGCATCTTACTACCCGTTCTGGTTATACGCCTATGTACTAATTAAGCTAATGGTTTTAGGGATTACGAAGGTTATATTTATAAGAAGTGTACATGAATTTGCGTGGAGAGGAGAGTGGAAAACTATTTTGGGGAAAACCATCAGCACACCCGACCTAAATTCAAACCTCATCGGCAGTTTAGTCTACTGCGAGAGTAGCGCGTTAGACCATGCGGCCACCGAAACGGGTAAGCGTTAGTTAAGGGTTTTTCTGGAAATAGTATTTAAAAATAATTGTCGAGTAATATGTGCTGATAAAAGTATGCAAGAGGGAGAGGGGATGGAGGCAACGCACCCTGTCATTAATCGACACACCCCCATCGATAGTCACATGGTTTATTCCAGGGGTCAGCAATCTTTGTGATATCATGGGCCATATGGGTAAAAAAAAAAAAAGGTGGGCCGGTTTAGGAAAAATGTCAAGCAAAAAAATTAATCTTTGAATTTCCCAGAGAGTTTAAATTGTTAGTCTATTTTTATGAACACTATTCTTTGTTAAATTTTTGCAAGCCAAATAGAATCAGTCAGCGGGCCGTGGTTTGCCAACCGCTGGTCTAGACCACCACTCTCATGTTGGATCAAATTGCCGGTTACTAAGAGATCAGGGTTCGAGTCCCAGTCGGGTGTAGTTTTTCCTAAATTGGTTTACCACTCAACCTCCATGCAAATGCGAGTACATTTCCTTTAACAACTTATCTCCCTCATCCCTAATCCACGAGCTTAGTTTATGTATTCGTATAAACAGGTTGGTACTAAGGCGCTGTCAATTATTTTTAAAATATAACCAAGCAAGTTAGCAATGTCGATCTGCTGAAAATAAAGCATCGCGGAACACGATCGAAAATTAAGTTTGTGTTAAACTTAGAGTGAATATGGTATACCTCACGAGCACTGAGCTCTAGTCATAACCAGCATCCATCACCAGGAACAGTACATGGGATCCTAAGATGTCACCAGTGACTGCCGGTGATGATATGCTGGAATTACCACGCGGCGGAGACAAACGGCGGTGTACGCCCTGCGCGAATTATGAAGGAGTCCCCGGCAAGATTAAGTACCGACACTTCCACGCTTATCTCACGGAGCAATTACACGCGCGTATTCTACGAATAAGTTGGGAGTTCCAGTTATAACGAACGAACGAACGTAATTTTAGAGGAAACCTCAAGAAAATATGGTAAAGTCAAATTTTCATAAAAAGAGCCTTCTGGGAAAGTTGGTTAATAACATATTAATATTTAATAGTGTTGTTTTATAGGTTTTGAAGATATCTATCGAACGTGACTACTGCAGATAAAATGAATTGACATATTAAATGTAAAGTGGAGTTTGTAACTTTAGCTAACGTTGTTTGTGACTGTGGTTTAGAGTAAGGTGTCTGACTCTGTCGGGTCCGGGTTCAATCCTATCGTGGCACAGACTATCAGATTACCAACCTTCCTTCCCTCTGCAGATTGTATTAATCACAACTGTGAATGTGTGGAATCAGCCTCACCGTGTTCGAATCCCACGCTAAACTGTAGGTCCTCCATTTCATCTCACAACACCCTACCATTACACATTACGTAAGTGCGTATAACCAACGGTAGTAAACGCGTGCTAATATAATAATATAAAATATATACTACGTATAAGATATCCTATGAAAAATGGTTTCATATCTGTCTCCGTGCTAGAGCGGTAGTTTCGACAACAAATCTAGCTCCCATGATTAGATTCAGTTAGCACTGACTGAAGTTATTTACCACTTGCATACTGTTCGCACGCTATCTAATTAGTACAAATTTGGACGCTAGAGATTGAGTATCCAGAGTTGTACAAAGTTTAGTGAGTTATTAGTCGTGTATCAAGGTATTGAAAGTGCACGTTAATACCAACTACATCCATCAATTGAACGTGGGGTTATTTAGACAGTTGCCATGCAAGGACAGTCGGGTGTACTAAGGGTGACTATCCCTAAATGTTCCCGTCTACCTCAAGCAAATGAAGGTCCATTTCCTCTAAATCTTCCTTTAACACTCTACTCCATTAGTAAGACTCTCCTAAAAATAATATTTAAAGTATATTGCGAAAGGTATCACTGATGTTTGCTTTCTATCTTACAGAATATATATATGAAAGTATATTTTTCTGCAAATGAGCTTATTACACTATAAAATTATAAAATAATTCTTCTGAATTGAATAGTTTAAAAACAAACAAATACTCCGGAGATATTAAACCTCTGTTGGGATGTTGATGATTTTTGAAAACGTTTAGTAAAATATTTGGTTAGGCGAGCATAGTTAATATTATTTTGATAATATATTTATTTATTTATCGTATGTCATATTTGATCGTGAGGGATGCAGTATCTAGTTCGGTCACCGTGTACGTATACTTTTAGTCACTCTGTGGGAACAGAACGTTGTGCAGGGTGGTTTTTTTTTGGAGGTGTATGTACGTCATACCCGCTATGAGATGATGATAGTGATTATGAAGATGTGGAGCCAGTGTAAATCTTAAGTATAAAGCCACCTACACACGACCAAATCTGTTGGGTCCAATCTGCAGGGATTCTGCCGATTGGGAGGTGTGTAAGACTGTCGGCCGACATCCGATGTCGGAGGTGCTGGGACGACCAACAACTCCCGCTACACACTCCGCAATCGGTCGTGTGTAAGACTGTGCGACGGTCGATGTCGGGAGTGCTGGACACCCCAATCTCCCCCCACACCGCAAGTGGGTCGGTGTAAGATGTCGGCCGACCGGTCGATGTCGGAGGTTGCTGGACGACCACACATCTCCCCACCCAACACTCCGCAAGTTGGGTCGGTTTGCCATCATTTCCCTTGCAGCCGTTTATAAGGATCGTCGTGTGCAGCGAGTGCATTTTGTGCCCAAAATTGACAATGTTGAAAAAGGAAAAAATAGTTTAGAAAGAGATTTTCGAAATGTACAAAGATTTTCATAATTTTGTAAACTCGACTTGAACTAGCTCTTTTAAAAACATTTGTATGACTAAATATTTTGTTCTCTGTAATTAACACTTTATAACTCAAAATTTTTTTCTTCGTATTGGCATTGCGTTTTGTGGCAATAAGGTTAAAGCAATGCAGATTTTTTTTTCGAAATTTTGACAATGAAGGAGCCATGGATTACCTAACAGAGCGAGCGAGCGCGCCTAACCAACTCCCATATCGGGTCGTGTGTAAGGGGTTTAACCTAACCCTAATTAATAAGACCATGGTGATCATAAGAACAGTTCCATAAGGTACCACCGGGGACAGTAACCAGTGGCATTGACTGATAGACCAAGAGGCCTGCCTTGATAACATTTAATATTGTTTGTTCAATTATAATACTTTTTCTAATTTATTTTATTAAAAATTTTTCTTGGGCGTAGGCATTCATAGAGAATAGTTACATTTAGACAAATTATGTGTAAACCTGAAACAAGTGTTCAAAAATAAATAATTAACTACAATGTTTTAAATATATTTACTATTATTATTATTATTATTATTATTTATTGTGTGTAATAAATAAACATGCTCTTAACTAGGCCTATAATAACAAACACGAGTTTAGTAACTATTCCACTTTTAGATTTGTGAAGCCACTTCTGTGATGACGTCACCAAAGCGTCTCACGCAACATTTTTGTCAGTTCCGGTGTATATCTCGAGTGGCGAGCATGTGCTCTTTATTCTTTAAATGTTTATTGTTCTTTAATAAATAAAACTAACATTATTATTATTATATTTGCCCATATTTGATAATTTTATCTTTCTTTACTAATAAGTAAAATAAAGATACAAATCTAAAGCGAACCAAACATGCAAAATTGAACATATTAATAAAAGCTGCTTACAAACATATTTCTAAAGATGTTAATGCTTTTTAGTTTCATTCAAAAATTCACAGACTGGGTTTTCCATTTTTTTTAAAATAGGAAACAGTTAGATAACCGGTGTGAACTGCCAAAAATACTGACCTTTCCTTGCGTCCCCAAAACTAAATTCACAGTCTCTTTCCAAGTCGCTCTAAGTCGATATTTTTGGCCATAGACTAATAATAAATAATCTCACTACTATTTCACTATAGCAGTTTTAGCATATAGAGTTTATTTAATAAGTACTAATACAAGGTTGCTACTATTATATTATTACAAAATTCTATGTATTTCGCAGGCTTTCCAGATGTACGGTAGGTAATCCGCTTATTTTCCATACATTTTATTTGGAGAGTGGTTCAGAAGAATGAAATTTCACTTTTTATAAAACGGACTAATATGAAGTCCCGCCATTCGTGTTTATAACAGGAGAAATTGACTTTGATGGGGATATAATATATGCAGTTGTCACGCAACCCAATGTTTAAAAGCTGGAAAAAAGACGGGAGAGAGTGTGGAAGAAATGGGATCTAACGTGATTATTTCTTTAGTCTGCTTTTCCTTCTATATAAAGGCCTACTATTTAAAGATTGCAGTTTAATGTTCAAAAATAACAACTAATTCGGTACTTATTTAGTTTTTTGTTGTTGTGAAATTCTCATTACTTTTCAGGTGAATGAAAACCCTGTAATACGTAATAAAATAAGACATAATCAATATAATATTTACCAGTTTTAGGCCAACGGCATAATCTGCTTATGTTAAAGGGTTAAGTGCAGTTAATTTTGTCACAATCGTGAAATAGAATAAATAGTCTGAAGCAAGAATGTCAAAACTCGTTTGATCAAAAGAGTCACAATGGAAATTGAAAATACTGAGGGGGGCCAAAATTCCAAAATTTTTACACTCATTAACTTAAAAAAAAAATTCAACTTAGTATCTCAAAAGGAAAGATAAAAAAGTAGACCCCTAAATAAAACGATAAAACTAGCCCTCTATTTAAAATAAAAATGGTATTCCTTTTATTTGCACCACACCTTGCTACTCGTTAGTATTGTACACTTATGTAGTAATTACGTTATTGGTCTTAGGGGTTAGGAAGGTTTAATTTTAAGAAAGTGTACCCACATTTGCATGGAGATAGGGTGGAAAAACCGTTTAGAAAAAAACAACCTCAGTACACCCGACTGAGAGTCGAATATTGATCTCCCCGCCATCGGAAGTCTAGTCTTTCACGAGAGTAGCGCGTAAGACCCCGCGACCATTGAAGTGGGGTGTCAATGATATTAATGGTGGGCTTTTAATCTTGTGCCTAAATCACTTTAATAATAGTTAGTATTGAAGAAGGATGTCTGGATACATTTCATGTGAGAATACAACTGTTAAAAGAATATTACTATTTTTTTGGGGGGGGGGGGAGGTGCGGGGGGGAAGGGGGAATTAGATCCTTGCCGAAGAGAGCGTACAAATTCGGTATACCTTCTACACAGGAAAAATTATTAAATTTTTTATTTTACTGACGTTCATAAAAAGAATAGGATCGCATATTGTGTGTTGGATAATCATAGGGTCCGCGGGCCACACACAATCATGCAGCATGCCTGGCATAAGGTACGGCGAGCAAGAAGAGCATTCGAACGGTCCATTATGGGACGATATTGCTTGGTAGTCGCGAGATATCACCATCTCAGGGGTAAGACCGAGTAATCAGCTTAAATCACGTCTGCTGGCGATGTTCCTCTCGATGATCGACGGACGTGTTCCCTAATGAACGTAGAACAAAGCCTCTCACCCACCCTCAAGACGCCCACGACTTGCGGGATCGGCAGGACAAGCTTTGTTCCCACAGTCTGTTGTTCGGTTTAGCAAGATTAACAACACGAGGGAGACCACAGATAGCGACTGTAAGATAAGGACGGGGGCGGGTCTCAAATATTATCAAACAAGTAATGCGGGGAAAGCACAAAATGAAGTGTTTTAATAAATTAACGACTGTAAAACGTTCTTTTTCCCCATTTTAGCTCAAACTATGAAGGAAAATACCGCGGTTACAGAACACTTGGATTACCCTGGGTGGAATAAAATAATTGTTAAGAAATGTGTTTGTGTAAATAGAGAGAAAACTATGTCTATGCTCAAATATACATATAAATAACCATATAAAAAAAGCTAAAACAGTTTCTATATCAATTTTCCCATATTCGTCCGCCAACCCATGTGTTTTGTGAAAGTCAATCTGGAAGGATATAATCGATACCTATAAAAATAACATTAATAATATAATAAAATGTTATACATGTTGATTGTGAAAAAATATGTTTGTATTCTCGAAAATACTTTTCTTTCTAACGTATTTTTATGTACCAAGGCTTCGTCAAAATCATAGTTTCTATTTCAAAACTTTGGCCAACACGATAAAACTTTTTCGTAACTTTCAAAATGCTTAAAAAAAATTTAAGGTTGTGTTTATAGTTTGTCAGCACCAATATAATAACTTCAACGTTCATAAGAGCACATCAATACATATTTTTAACTTTAATTCAAAGATCCTTGGTTTCAAAATAGTGTCGCGCAGACCTATTTGTTTCATCTTTTCAGATGGTAGAGGGAGTGGAGGTGTATTTGGGAGGAGGGAAGACTAGTGGCAGCAACGGGACGGGGGGGAGCTAATAGAAAATATGTATTTCGTTTATTTTAAGCAATTCTCTCAATCCTGACGCATTTATAAATTAACAAATAAGTTATGATTTTTTAAGATGTGGTAGGATTGGGCCGGGGGGAGGAGGAGGGGAGGAGAGAATAAAATAAACGTTCTCAGTTGCTGTAGTTGTTTTCCATCACCACGTCTGACTACCTTTTCAGATCATACGCATATAATTTAATCATTCTAATGTGGTTGGGATGAGGTAGCCAATCCTAATTTGCGTGTAAGTCGATTGAGAAACTATTTAGTAAGAACCCACCCTCGGTAGACCCGACCGGGATTTGAACCCCGATCTCCCTGTCATCATTGGACCGGTACAACACGAGAGTGACGCCTTAGACCTTTCGGCCACCGAAGCGGGTCAGACTGTCACGCGTTGTTGCCAGTATTCTTCTCTCTCTGTGTTCGAGCGAGCAATTATCTCAAGGAACACTGTTGTGTTGACTCTCCTAACATGTTGACGGGCCGCAGAGCAAAGTGTTCGCTCTGTAATTAATGATGTAAAGTGTAATATATAGCAGTAAAATAAAGAGGAGTGTACAGTGAAACAACAACAACAAGAGCAACAAAAAGCTGCCTAGACTCGAACAAAACAGCGGCGCTGAGTCGCAAAGCTAGGTCACGTTCTCTCACATAGTGGGAGAGACGCGAGTTCGATTAGATGCAAAGTAACTTTTGTTTCTTATTAATTAATTTAGCTATATTAACGCTCACACATATGTAGATAACGATTCCCGCACGTCCATCACATACTACTTTAAAATATGAGTGAATAATTACCTTGAGGACGGGACGATTCCTGGATATCTCAGTGGTTTAGAGCATTGTCGTACTAATCCAAAGGTCCCAGGGTTGATTCCCATGTCCAGGTGTACTTTCTCAATTTAAAATGTATAACACACTATAGAGCAAAGTTGCAGAAATTAAATTATAATACGTGGGTAATAATGACGAGCCCAAATACAACTTATCTTGATGTCAAACTAGGGTCCTTTAAGACGTGATCAGCCCCGATAACCTACTTGGTCACACACGCGTGTGGGTGATGATCGATTAAATATATGCATTTCTAACACAGGTCTTTTTTTTAATACACGACAATAACTTTACCTAAAGTCAGTTTAAGATATCGTTAAAATTCTTAGAATGCGACATTTTATTTAAAAATAAGTTTATAGCTATCACTTCAAGTTCTAAGAAAGGATCGTAATAAGAAAACTTATCTGGAAATTCAAATCATCTTTATATAGTCATACGCCAAGTCACTTGTTACATTTGACAGATATGTTAATTTCGAGATAATTGGGAGATAAATCTACTGAATTATGTAAATGTAGGCAGCTCTACATTAATTTTTAAATGTCCTAAAAGGTTCTTCAAATGGCAGGCCGACTATAAGTAGCTCGATTTGAGATTTCTTTAAGCTTCAATTTAAGATAAGGGGCCGGGGGAAGGGAAAGTGAGTTAAGGTCTGCATTTTTAAAGTTATTATAAAAAAATGTTTTGGCAAGATAAATAAATACAACGTTGCTCAATTTTAGTTTAAATTTATACCCATAGTAATCTCAATCGTTCATGAATATCTGTCATGGGCATAATATGTTGACATTTATTTGACAGGGATGTTTTATATTCATCTAAAAATGTTATGTTTAACTATGCCCATGACAAATATTCAAGAAAAAATGAGATAAATGTGTAGACTTTTTTAAGCACCGTGTCTTACTACCCGTTCAGGTTATATTCTTATGTACTAATTATTACGCTAATGGTTTAAGAGATGAGGAAGGATATATATAGGCTGTACCTGCATTTGCGTGAAGGGAGAGTGGAAACAATTTTTGGGAAAACCCTCCTCAGTACACCCAACCTAGATTCGAACCTCGATCTCCCCGTAATCAACAGGATGGTCTAACACAAGAGTGACATCTTAGACCGTGGTCCTCAGCCTTTTACAGCTGACGCCCCCCTTGATAAATAATAAAGGTCCCACGCCCACCCATTTTTTGGGATATATAAAAAAGCTTTTTAGTCAGTTCTTTATTTTATCGTAATGGTTGTCACTGTTTTGTTTTCATCACTTCTTGAATATTGGGTTTGATGTTTGACATAACACACCGAAACTCGTTTTCCGCTTCAAGTGGACAGCGCTGTTTAGTTTTTATGAGAGTCCGAGTTGACGATTTGGTTGTGTTGCACGTGGCAGCAATGGTAGCTTAGGGCAGCGTTTTTCAAACTGTGTTCCGCGGAGCTCTTGGGCTACGCCAGTTATCTCAGGCTCAGCGAGGCGATTTTATAATATTATTTATTGTTCTTCACTCTATAAAATAGCCTCAGTAATTAAGATTGCCTATTTTTATCTGAATAAAGGACATTTGCCAAAGGTGCAGCCAGAAAATGTAAGAGTTTCCGTTTGTTGAATACTTTTAGGCCTACCTCTAAAAGTTAACTGTCTTTTATTGAAAGTTCATAATAATATACTGTAATATTGATAGTATTTAAAAGTATAATAGTTCATCACTCAAAAATGTTTATAAGTGACTAAAAAAACTACGCAAACCAAGAAAATATTAATTTAAATACCAAACTAACAAAAAATGACCAATAGAATATACAATCATATAACGACAGAGTTTATGTGCAAATGAATATTGTCTATGATGGACATAATAAAATGACACATCAGACAATCCGCAGAGGCGGAAACGTCGAATAATAATAATGATGATGATTATGTCATCATACGCCATAGTGGAAACGTGCAAGTTAAACTTTATACATTTCAGGATGAACTGAGGGAACAATCCAACTAGATAATTAGAGTGGATTAGATAGTTAATTTAAGCTAAACTCAATTAGAAGCAGATGGTTGGGGTGGGAGGGAAATTTGAGTCGGTGTTAACTAACATCCCTACTTATGCGGTAGAATGTGCACAGCTGTTTGTTATGAGTTGACTTTGCTGGCGACCAACAAATTCATCACAACCTATACCTTCCAATGACACGGGGAAAATTAATCAGGGTGTTCAGCCAAACTTTATTTTTAAATTATCTGACTTTTCCAGATTCAATAGTCATTATACTTTTATCTAGACCACAATGTATAAATATTAAGTACATTACTAACATCATTTAATTAAGATCATAAATCCATATCATGAAAATATCTCACTCCATGGAGTGGTTACGGCTAGAGTGTAGGAAAATCGGTAAAATGCCAGTGTTTTTGCAGTTTTTATAGTAAAACTTTTTTTGGCAAGAATAAATAGGATAGTGAATCAGTAGAAACAAAAAGAGCTTAATTTTCTTTACATGTTGACGTCAACAGTTGCTGAATATATGTTATGAGTATAGCGACATTAGACGAGAAACTTTTTAAATGAAGGGTTAAAAGTCGTCATTAAATTCCAGGACTACCTTGATATATATTTAAGAACTGTTGATATTGCCATGTGAAGAAAATCAAACTCGGTGTTTCTAATGTAGAAATGTTTGATTTCCTTTGGCCAAAATAATTTGTCGCCATAAAAACCTTTTCTCCCGTCACCTAGATCCCCACCTTATACCATTTCCGCCTAAGGAATTAATAGATTATTGGGCAGTTCAAAATAGTTGAGAGACAAAGTCATTCTTAGTCCCTTCTACCTATAATATAATCATTTTCTCGCACAAGTGAATAATCATAACTCAACTTTGGCTAAAGATGTGTGTTAGTAGGGAGGAGAAAAATTCAAGAAAATCACATGTTGACCTTGAGAATTAGTATTAGTCTCCTTAACACGATCAGCTGTGTTAAAGGAGATGCCCCGGTGTATATTAACGCAAAGAATAAAATATTATTTTGACAATTGTAAATCAAAATTTGTGTGGTTTTATACAAAACGTAGACATTCTAGAAATTTTATAAGATCCCATTACTTTTCCATGACCAAACAAATTTCCTGGCGGTTCTATATTTTCCAGATCGCTGGATACCCTGAGTATAAAAGCTTATAAAAAACACACATAATGGCACTACGTGACATCAATGGATGGAGTGGTTAGAAAAAAAGGGAGGGGGGATGAGGGGTGCGCCATACGGGGTCAGGCATCTTCTAAAAGTGTGTTACGTAATTAAGTGACCTCTCCCTAAAGAAAATATTCGGGTCAGCTGAAACATTATGTAAAAGCAACTAAGCACTTGCGAAGGGTAGGAGAGATGGTGGGCTGTGCCGACCCCGGGTATCGATCAGTCTAGGGGCAGGCCAGACCCCGGGACGCTGCGCCCCCTCCCTTGACCCCCCACTACTCTCAGAGTCTTGCTTTACTAATTTATAGACAGTTCTTTTCAAAACCGCCAGTAGGCCAGCGGGTGTGAGAAACCAGTCTCTCTTAACACGGGTCGAGTCACTGTCGTCGTAGTACCCCTCCCCCACCTCCGGTAGCGCAAAGGTCTAAGGTAGGGCTGCATACGGACTCAGCCTCGTTAAGAGTGGCTGACACAGACAGACACAGACAAAAGGCATGCTCCGATGCTTCCAGAAGGGGAGCACGAGAGCAAGTTCCAACACGTACCGACCAATTGGTCACACCGTGTGGTTTGCAAAAATTAAGAACGGGTTGTCGCGTTTCGCGAAGTTCTGAAACAAAGAAACAGAGATTACAAAATATTAGTAATATTGGGGTAAAAAAGGGGGGTAAGAAATTGAGAAACCGACTAAGGGTTTTTTAGAGTTACGTGCGGAGACACTACTCTATGGGGGGCTGGGTGAGAGCCTCCCAAACCACAGTTGACACATCTCGCTTATCCGAGCAGGGCTTTGGGACGTCGATGGCACCCACCAGGGTCGATGACGTAGTTCCCAAGCCCCTGGATAAGAGGATTGGTGGCACCGGGAAGTCTAGCGTAGAAAGACTGCGCCAGTTTCCGGAAGTGGTCCTTGATGGTAGGCATATCCAGGTCACGATGAAGAGTCTCATTCCGGACATACCAAGGTGCGCCCACAATGATCCTCAGACATACGCTCTGGAACGCCTGCATCCTCCTCATATACGTGTCCGCCAGGTGACCCCAAGCGGGACACGCATAGTCGAGGATCGGCCTGAGCAACTGCTTGTACAGCGTCAGACCGTTCCTTGTAGACAGGGCGCTACGCCTGTTAAGCAGTGGGCCTAGGACTCCCAGCCTTTGCCTCGCCTTGTTGAGTCTTTCGTTGCAGTGTAGTCTCCAGGTCAGTTTTGTGTCCAGCGTAAGTCCCAGGTACTTAACACTGTCCGCCCATCTGATCTGTTCTCCGAACAGCCGGAGTGGAGCCGGCCTGTAGTACTTTCTTTTCCATGTGAAGAGCATTGCAGTGCTCTTCTCCACGTTAATACTTGTTCTCCAGGTTGTCAGCCACCCCTCCAACTGCGTCAGGTGCGTCTGGAGTCGCCTCTCCACCAGCTGCCCTCGCCACGACTCCGCTACTAGAGCCGTGTCGTCCGCATACAGAGCCAACTCGGTGCCTGGGGATTTTGGAATGTCGTTCACATAGAGACTGAAGAGCAGCGGGCCCACCATGGAACCCTGCGGCACTCCAGCCCGGATGCTTCTGACTTGGGAGGTGGCGTTCCCAAAGGTAGTGGAAAAGGTGCGATGGGAAAGATAAGATTGAACAACCTTAACTAGGTAGAAGGGCAGGTTCAGGGAGAGGAGTTTGAAAAGGAGACCCTCGTGCCAAACACGGTCGAAGGCCTTTGCCACGTCAAGAAAGACAGCACCAGTCAGCCTGTTGATGTTGAAGTTCCTCGTAACCTGTTCCACGAGCCGGACAAGTTGATGAGACGTAGCGTGTCCCGCCCGAAAGCCGAACTGCTCGTCCACCAAGATGCCCCCCTCGCGAACATGTCGGGTCAGTCTCGTCATTATTAGTCTCTCGAACAACTTGCCCAGACAGTCGAGCAAGCTGATCGGTCGGTAGGACGAAGCTAGGGCCGGGTCCTTACCCGGTTTATGAAAGCAGAGGACGTTGGCATGCTTCCAGAGCTCGGGGAAGTGACTCAGGAACAGGACGGCGTTGAATAACTCCACAAGGAAGTTAATCGCCTCCAAGGGCAGCTTTCTGAGGACCGCGTTACTGATACCGTCGGATCCGGGGGCCTTGTTTTGTCTTAGAGCGGCTATCGCCCGTGACATTTCTGTCACCTCCGTGGGTTCGGGTTCATCCAAGGGTCTGTACGAGACCGCGCTGATGACCTGCGCCACGTGCGCAACGTGCACCGGGTCTGACGGGTTGTCAGTCGGTACAAATTGCGCCTCTAAGTGCTCAGCGAGAGCATCGGCCTTCTCCTGGTCGGAGTTGGCCACCCCGTTGCGACTCACAATAGGCGGCCTTGGTGCGGGGACCCGCATCAAGTTCCTCGTCATTTGCCACAAGGACCTGTCCTGCACGCACAGGCTCTCAATCTTGTCCTCCCAGACACTGTTCCGGTATTCTCGGACCATCTCCCGAACCGCATGGACTTTGCGGCTCCAGTTGGCCTTGTCTACCGGGTCCCTCGAGATTTGCCAAGCCTTCCTCAGCCGATTTTTCTCCCGGACGTGCCTGAGGATAGAATCGGGCAAAGAAGCCTGTGGCGCCCTCTTAGGACGGTGCCTCGGCGTCGAAGCTTCGAGCGACCCCTTGATGGCGGAAGTTATGAACTCCGCACCGCGATCGATTTCCGCTGCTGTTCGAAAGGTAGGGGTGGGTCCCAACCTCTCTCTCAACACATTCGTAAACCTGTCCCAGTCAGTGCGCTTTAGGTCGGGTTTTTCGGGGGGGTCTATGAAGGACACCGCGCGTCCCAGGTTCACGAGAACGGGGTTGTGATCCGAGTCTAGCTCAGCTAGAGACTTCAGCACTAACCGCCTTCTGATCCCTCTGGAGACAACGAAGTCTAGGACGTCCGGGAGATAGCCGGGATTGAAAGGGAAGTGGGTAGGGGTCGGAGGCCCGGCAGCCACCAGGCCGTGTAGATCTATGACGTCGCGGAGCAATCCGCCGCGAGCGCACATAATCCTAGAGCCCCATGAAGGGTGCTTAGCGTTGAAGTCACCACCGATTAAAACAGGCGTGGTACCTCGAAGCAGCACCTCCATGTCAGCCCTCGTGGCCTGGTCGAACCGGTGGTAGGGAGGGAAGTAGATGGAAATGAGACGCACTGGGCCAGTCGAGGTCACCAGTTGGATAGCCGTTGCTTCCATGTGTTGGAGGGGAGGAAGTGAGACGACGTGGTGGTCAAGGCCCCTTCGGACCAGAACCGCCGTCCCACCCCTTCCCACATCCCCCGCTCGGTCACTACGATGGCAGATAAACTCTGCTAACGAGAACCTCATTGCGGAGCGCAAGTGGGTTTCTCCCAGCAGCATTACGTCGACACGATGCTTTGCCAAGAAACTTTCAAGCTCAGCCTTCTTCCCCGCGACTCCGTTGGCGTTCCAGAGTGCGACCGTGAGCTCCTTCAGCACTGGTGGACCTCTATTCGGGTGCACTGCCATGAGAGACCAGATAGAGGATGATGTGCTCCATGACCAGGTGGCCACGGTTACTCCTCGGAGACTCCTGGACCTTCCTCAAGAGACTCGATGAAAAGTCCCATGGGTCCAGTCCCGGAATACCCTTGAGTAGCTCAATGCAATTTTTGAGCTTTGCAACATCATCCTCGGGTGTGGGGGTTACAGGGGGGACAAGGGTGGGAGTTGGGAGTGGAAGGAAAGGGTTGGAAGGGTGTAGGATGGCAGTGTGGGTTGGGATAGGGAGAGGAGCGGTCTCGGGCGGGCCCTCGACCAAAGGGGTAGAACCGGATTCCACCGGTTCAGGTTTGGTGGCTTCGGCAGGTGCCTCGGCCTGGGGTGGAGGGGTATCTCTCTTTGACAGCACACTGGCGAATGATTGTACCAGTGGCTTTGGTGTTGGAGCTGGAGTCACTTTCGCCCTCCGTCCCGCAACGTGCCCCGAGGGCTTCTGGCCTTCACTTGGCCCATCCGTCCTCCCTTCTTGAGGCTTGGAGGCCCGCACATTCCCTGCCGCCCGCAAGGACCTGTACGTGGGACAGCCCCGCCACGCCGAGGAATGGGCTCCTGAGCAGTGCAGGCACTTCGGGGGAGATCGTCTCTCCTCCGGGCACCCGCCCCTCTCGTGGTCACCACCACAGAACCCACACCTCGGGTTAGCGCGGCAATCCCTCCGCACATGCCCAAACCGGAAACAGTTCTTGCACTGAACCGGGCCGCCTGGAGACCTGTACTTCTCCACCCTGACGCGGAGCCCGCACAGGACTGATATGGAATACAGCCTTGCGGTGTGCTCCCCGGGCGTCAGAGAGACAACGAAGTTCGGCAACCGCTGCCTTTCTCCGGTCTTCTGATCCCGCTTCCATTGGGAGAGCATCTGTGAGACGGATTTCACGGGGAAACCCATCTCCACTAGCTCCTCCTGGATGTCGTCGGGGTTTGTCCGTGTCAGGAGTCCCTTCACCACAACCCTGACCAGTCGCTCCCGTCCCAGCTCGTAGGACCAATGCTGGATCCCCAAGCTCGGCAAGAACTTCTGGAGGGCGCGGTAATCTTCCTCCGACCCGCACTGGAGGCGCACTCGGTCCCCCGGCTGCCTGACCGCCTCCACAGGCTCGCGAACCTTGGACCGGATGGCCCTCGCCAACTTGGAGTAGCCCTCCACATCACACAATATGATGGGAGGGATCTTCCCCTTCGCTTTGCCAGCTGGCCCAGAGCCACTAGTACCAGGCTGGGGTGAGATACGGCTTGTGTTGTTACCCGCAGGTTTCCGCCGCTTCCCACCTTTACCCAGCGCTGGCGCACCCTGGCCCGGGCCACCGCTGGCCTCGCTCTCATCACCAGAGCTGCCGCCTAAATGGTTAGGGTTGCCCCCCAGCAGCTTCCTGGTGTTGCCGGCCTTCCCCCTTCGGCGGGGTCTTACGGTCCGAAATCCTTCAGATTCATCATCGGACCCCTGGCTCGACTCATCGCGCATCAACGGGAGGTCTGGTCCTGAAGACAGTCCCTCCACGTCCACGGACTCGCCCGAGCTGTCAACACGCGCGAAGCGTGTGACCCGGTCTTCCGAATCTGAAGAAAATTCAGCCGGGCGTTTCACACCTACCGACACCCCTTGGCGGGAGGTGCCGGAGTTGACGCGGGTTTTTGAGGCCCTTGCGTTAGCGCTTGCGTCAGTGCCGCTTGCAGCGGTCTTTACTGGCGGAGGACGGCTAGGCTCCCCCTGGTCAGGGCTTGCGTTGGCACCGTTAGGTTTCCACCCATCGTGCTGGCGGGAGCTTTCGCCATCCTCCCCGGTTTGCGGGCTGTCGGCCCTAAAAAGGGCCTCCAGCACTTTTTGGCCATCAGCGGCACGCTCACCTCCTGTAGTCGGAGGGGCCCCACTGGGCTCGCCCGCATCGGCATTGCTGCCGACGCTTTGTAGGGGGCCAGCACTGTCCTTCAAGCCGAGGCCCGAGGGTGCAGTGCCGGAAGCCCCGGCGGATCTGCCAGCGGCACGCGCGCCTCCGGTAGCTGGAGGGGCCCCGCTGGCTTCACCTTGGCCACTTGCGCCCACCTCGCCGGTAGTTGGCGAGGTCACGCTGGCCGAGTTGTTGGCCCTGATAAGGGCCGGAACTTCACCCGAGGGTGAAACCGACTGGGTGTGGCTACCGGCACGCTCACCTCCAGTAATTTGAGGGGCCCCGCTACCTCCACCCGCTTGGCTGTGGACTGCGCCCACCTCCCCGGGAAATTGGGGGGTCACGCCAGCCTTATTGGCCCTAGAAAGGGCCGATTTGTTGGCCCTAATAAGGGCCGATTCGTCACCCGGGGGCGACTCTAGCTCACCTCGGCCAGCGGCACGCTCGGCTCCGGGAATTGGAGCGGCCCCGCTGACTTCGGCAGCTACCTCTGGCTTGTTGCCCCTCGAAGGGGCAGCTGCCACTGAAGCTCCCGCCTTCGGGCTTGTGGCGGACCACTTGCCACCCGGCACGAGCTCCTTCCTGACCGGGGGAGCCTTCAGTCCCCGCGAGCGGAGACTTCCAACCTCCCCAGAAAGGACGGGCAGCACAAGCCTGCCGTTGACGGCGGATCCCCCGCCGCTCGCCGCCAACTTCTTCCTGCCCGGGGTCGGTCGCTTCCCGGGCCCGGGGTTCTTCTCGCCTCATCCGGCGGTCTTCTCCCGACCCCGACGCCAACACCTTTCTTCACCTTCACCGCAGGCTCCATCCGAAGACACGATCGTAGAATAGCAGACGCCAAGTACGCTCAGAAAGCCAGGAACACGTAAGGGAGGCAGGACGACACCTTGCACTCCCATCGTGAGAGTGGCTGGGAAAGCAGGTTGTCGGAGTTCGGCCATGTTGGTGTACTGACTTGGTCCCATTAAGAGTGGCTGGGAAAGCAGGTTGTCGGAGTTCGGCCATGTTGGTGTACTGACTTGGTCCCATTAAGAGTGGCTGGGAAAGCAGGTTGTCGGAGTTCGGCCATGTTGGTGTACTGACTTGGTCCCATTAAGAGTGGCTGGGAAAGCAGGTTGTCGGAGTTCGACCATGTTGGTGTACTAACTCGGACACGGCTATTGTGGCGTTGCGTAAAGGGTGGTTAAATGTTTTTTAAAGG
>JBCFYV010002461.1:0-38819 GCA_039000515.1 Timema cristinae
TTTCTGTGTTATGGATATTGGGCTTATGCGCAATTTTTATACCCCCAAATTAACTTTATTTGTTTCTCATAGTTTTTAGGTTTGTTGGTGTGTGAGTGTAGAAAATAAAAATTTGAGAGTTGTTGTTAAATCAGAACTTTTAAATATTATCCTAATTTTGAAAGTAAAAATTTCAAAATTAACTTTTTTTCGCTCTATTGAAAATGTGGGCTTTTTGGGTTTGGTAAACATTAAGGTGGGAAAAGTGTTTGAAATTTTGGTGCCGGATTTTAATATTAGTAGAAGGATATTGCATGTTTATTATATAATAACTTACTTTATTTTTTTTTTTATATTTCTCGATTGTTTTTTTAGGATGTTTTTTAATATCTTTTTGTGCCAAAAAAATAACAAAAAAAAAAAACTTAATGGGGTAATGTTGGGAAAATTCCTTGTATTTAAATATACTTTCCTTGTTTAGGACATAGGCAAGGCTATTGTATTTAAGTGTGGGTTTTGCTTTTAAAGTTAAATGGATTGACTTAGGTTTTTTTTGATGGAACTAAAAACTTTTAAAAATGTGGCTTTTTCGCAAAACATCAAAATTTTTTATTAGGAGAGTCATTTACTGTATGCGTTGTTATTAAATTAATTTATGATCAATATTTGTATTTAGTAATATGTTTAGGGTACATATAAAAAACGTAATGATTAAAAAGGAAAAGAGAAATTTATTTTGGAACAATGTTTTTATTGGATAGTATATTATAATAAATTTATTAAATGCTCTTCAAAAATTGCTTTTATTTAATAAATTTGGCAAAAATTAAACTAAAAGTTTCTAAGACTTGAATTTTATTCTTTTCAAAATTACCCATATTTTTCCTTTCAGAAAAGGTGCGGGGGTTACCTTCAACCTTTTTATATATTATATGTCGGTAACTTGAAGGTGGCCCGTATTTTCCCGTACTCAAAAGAGGGTATTGCGTGCGTGGGGCATGCAAATGTCCAGCATTTTTTATCACAACTTTGGTATTACTCGGGCGCGCTCCTCTATTTTTTTTTTATTTTTTTTTAATGTTTTTTTTTTATGTTTTAAAATCCCCTATTTTGGATCTTAGGGATTCCCTTTATTTTCATATCATTGCATAACCCCACCATACCAAACAAAATTTAAAACAAACCCCTTTTTTTTAAACCCCTTTGATTTATGATGGTATTTACCTGACGACTTTAAAGGATGTCGTAAAAAAATTATTTAATTCTTCGATCATTTAGTTGGGCCAAAAAATTTTTTTTTATCGGATCAAAGATTCTTAAAAAGTTCATTTTTTTGGCCATAAAATTTCTTAAAATTTTAACTTTTTTATTGTTTTGTAATAGGTTCATACCTTACTCGTTTGATACTGTTTTAAAAATTCTATCTTTAAAATTTCCCGTGTTATTATGATCGATCTTTTGATTTCATTATTTTAAAAAGGACTTTTAATGAATTACATACACTACTTTTCTATATAAGCCCTTGATAAATTATTATTTTTTATCTAAAAACAGCTTGTTTGTAAAGATGACACACTTAATTAGTAACTTGAAATGCTCCGTTAATACATTATTAATACAACAAAAATATTCCATTTTATCATTCTTGCTTAAAACATGGTAGTACAACACATAATTCAATATTATCATCTTTTTTAAATTAATATAAGATAATAAAATTAAATACATAAAAACCTTAAAACTAATTTTTTTTACCCTTTATCTCTTTAAAAAAATTTAACTTAAGTTTTAAAAAATTTTTTGATAAAATTTAAAGACTTTAAAAAAAAAAACTATTTTTTTACAATATATCAGGAAAGGATAGTGTGAGTAGGAAAAAAAAAAGTGTATTTTTTTATTTCAGTAAAAAAAAATGTATCTCCCTTATGCCATTATAGTTGTTTATTTTAAACTTTTTTTTTGTAAAAGGAACCCTTTTTTTTTGAGAATTGAATATGTGGACAAGGTTTTATTCCCCATCTTTTTTTTCTTTTTTGGGTTTGTAAAAACATTTTTAGGAAATTATTTTCTATTTTTTAGTAATACTAACGTTGAATACATTAACGTAAAAATTGGGTTTGGATTTCTAGAATAAAAACCAAAGTTGCTTTTTGTTACAAAGTAATGCATTTCTTTTTGTGTACAGACTGGGTTCAATTTGAACCCCTATTACAATTAAAATTTATATGATATAAAACCCCTTTTTAATTTTGACTAAAATGAAATTTGTCGGGTTTGTGGAATAATGGAAACTTTTAATTTTAAAATTTTAATTTGTTTGTCTTTTTTTATAATAAGGTCTTAATTCAGTAAATGTAGTTGCCTTTTATTTGAAACGAAACCCTGGGTCTGCACAGATAAACATTATGCCCAATTTTTTTTATAACCTAAAGGCCCCTTGAATAAAAGAAAGAATTTATTTATCTTTTTTTTCAGGGGGCGAGTTTATGTATTTTAAACAGAGTTCCCCTTTTATATTTGATAGGCTTAGATATTTTTTTTAATTATGTATTGAGTTCGTTTTTCTGCTGCACTTTTAAATTTTCATCCCAAGTAAATTTTTTGTTTCTCTATCGGTTCTGTTGGGTGGAAAAATTAAAATATTTTTTATTTTTCTATAGGTCTTATCCCTTTCATTGCTTGGGGGGTTACCGGTACTTTCATGAGTTACACTTTTTAAAAAATCTTCTTTTTCTTGTAACTAGGACCCCCATGGGGCATGGTTCTGGGCAAACATTTTTAAGAATGTAAATCTCTCTTTAGCCCTTTCCACCCCGTTACTTTGAGGTGAATTAGATGTTTTTTTAAATATCCCTTTTTTTTGCCATATTTCCCCCCACTTTTTTCTCGAATGTGAGCCATACTGATATTTGTTTTGGTTTTACCTAATTTAAAATAGCTTTTGTTATTTTTTTTTAAATAATAGTTGCGGGCCCCTTTGATCGAATATAGTTTTATATTTTTTGGTAAGATGTCTAAAACGACGAAATAAATTGCACACCCCTAACACGGGAAAGGGAGGGGGGCCGAATAGATCAACAATACTTTTTTAGTGGTGTTGTCAATATATTTTTTCCCCAAAAACCTCATATTTAACTTTTGGGGTTTTTTCTTTTTTGGATATTCACAATACGCAATTCTTTTGCAATTATTGTAATTTGGGGAAAAAAATTACTGATTTTGAATCCCTTTTTTGCCCTTTTTAACCCCCACGGCCCAATTGTGATAAACCCTATAAATTTAAATACCTAAATTAATTTTTTGGGAAAATACAGAGGTCCAAATGTGTGTTGAAAAAGGTTCTTTTAAATAAAAATTATATAAATTTTGGGTATCGTCTTGAATTTCTTTTTGGGGTTATTTTTTTTAATTCTTCAAACCCCAATTTAAAGTTAGGGTCCTTTTTTTTGTAGGGTTGGCATTCCTGTTTGATTTTCCTATCCGTTCATATGGATTTTTTTTGTGAATATCTTAAACTCTGAATCGGGCGTGTTTAACCATCTTGTCGGGATACCTGAAATTTGTATTGGTACGTTGTTCAACACCGGGACGTATTAAATATTCAAATTGTTTTTTAAAGAAATAAGATCATCGAGTTATTACCATGCAAAAGTTTACATTTTTTTAAAAAAATAAGACCCTTTATGATCTATAAAAATTTTTGGGGGTCTCCAGAAAATAAATTGGGAAATTTTTGGGCATGCAAATATATTCAATAGTTCCTTTTCTGTGATTGTATTTTATTTCGGGCCGTTTAGCCC
This sequence comes from Timema cristinae, assembly GCA_039000515.1. Taxonomy (NCBI): domain Eukaryota; kingdom Metazoa; phylum Arthropoda; class Insecta; order Phasmatodea; family Timematidae; genus Timema; species Timema cristinae. Next base: position 3,780 of record JBCFYV010002461.1, read on the forward strand.
CTTAGAAAAGGGGCTATTGGTTGTGATCACCTGTTCGTTAGTTGAAAGAGCTCACTCCTATTGCTTTCCCTGCATCTGTTGAAAACCCAATTTGGGTTTTATTTAAAATCGGGTTTTTTTTTCATCACGGTTTTAAATGTTGTTTTTTTATTTTAGCATTGCAGCTCCTCCCCCTCCCCCCAGAACCATTTTCTTCTTTCAAATTTAAATCGTAACAAGGGGTATACAAGATAGAGTGATGTTTAGAAAATTTTTATAGTAATTTATCTCCAAAAAAATGCCTGAAGTTTTTTCTTTTCCTTTGGTGTGGGAAATTCCAAATTGCTTTTGTTTTTGCTGGGTTGCAGAAATCCCCCCCTGGGGGAATTACGTGCCCCGGAAATTGACTTTTTTGCAAAAAATTGTGACTTTGTAGTTTAAACATCTTTCCCCCCTTTAAGTTTTTTTTACCATGCAAAGTTTTCGATAGCTCTTCGTATGTTTTTAGCTATTAAAATATGTTACTTTTTAAAGGTTAAAAAATTAAGTTTCTTCCCCCAGGGGGGTTTCAAACCCCTTTTAAAAATTTTATGGTTGAGAGCATAACCAAAGGGCATTCTTTTAAAGCAATACTTTCTTCCATTATAATAAATAGATTTTTCGGATTTTGTTCTAATTCAATTTGCCAGAACGATATAAAAGGGTCTAGTGGGGTTAATATGACCCCCAAATTCTGTTTTAATTCACTGGGGGGCGGGGGTTTCATTACATTTATAGGATTTGATTACTCGTCTAGCTTTAAAACATAGTAACCCCCCCCATCTTTTTTTGTTTACAACCACTATTGGTTTTATTACAGAGCTACACCGCTCAATGATGCCCCGTTATATGTAAAATTAAAGTTCTTTACCCCTCCCGTTGACTGTATGGTACGGGATACGATCTACTTTAAAAGGGGGTTTTGGTTTGACACTGAAATTGACTTTTTAAAAATTTGTTTAGCCTGGTTTTTTAAAAAATATATCTTTAAATCCCACATACTTAAAAGAAATTTTTTTTTGGGTTTTTAATAGGAAATTTTCCCATCGGGCCCTATTTTATCTTCTATTTCCCCCGGGTATTTTTGGGGTCATCTAGGGTTATTTTTAATTACTTCTTTCAAATTTTATCAAAGAGCTTTTTTCATTTTTTTTAAACCTTTTTTAAAATTGCATACATAGAAAATTTTCGATTTGACTCTCCTACAAAGGGAACATTTGTATTATAGGGTTTTTATTAATTGAATTTTTTACTTTAAAAATTAATTTGCTTTAGGTGCCCAAAACCAATTGCACCTAAAATTGCTAAAATTTTTTAAGCCCCTTCTATAACCAAGAATATAATGTCTTTTTCATTTCCCCTATCTCTACACCCAATAATATCTGTTTTTACCTTTTTATTTTTAGTTGTTGTGACAAAATGAATACTCCGGGAGTGGGGGAAATAGTTCTTTGGATTCGTTTACAAAATTGTTCATAGTTTTCCCCCGAAATGGCTGTTATTCAGATCCAAATCTATGAAATGTATTTTATTCCATTAATTTTACCTTCTATTTAGGTGAGAAGGCTTTCTATGTTTTTTATATTCTTGCCTTAAAAAAGTAAATTTTTTTTTGGGTACCCTGAAAAATACTATTTTTTTTCAAAACACCAAAAAATTTTTTTTTTGACAGTTTTCTAAAGTGGGCCCCTTTTTAACTTGAGTGGATTCTTGTCGGGAAACTAAATGATTTTGTCTGACCTTTTTTGAAAGTTTTGCCCCGGTTCTTCATGAACAATGACAGGGGTTTTTAGGGGTGTGGTTCTTTTTTTTTCAAGGTCTGTGTTCACAATGATTTCTTTGTTTACTAACTTACCCCTTGTGTTCTTTTTTTTGGATTAAATTTATTTATCCCCGGTGGTCTGAAAAAACTTTGTAAATTGGATTTTTAAAAAATTTTCCCTTTGATTAGTTAGTGTATTTTGGGTTAAAATTTTTCCCGATTATTGGAATTTCCAAGTTCGATTTTCGACTCCCGGTTCGACTCTGGATGGCATGCCTGGTTTTATTACTCTCCCTATTTAAAGGTTTCCTCCTTTTGAAATGACTATTGCATGTGTGGTTTCACCTTCTTCCCAGAGCCTATCAAATATTTCTAGAATTTTTCATTTCAACGCTAGTTTTCTCTAGCAGCTTAAGAGCATCTTGATTTAAGTGGGAAATGATACAAAAAAAGATTTACAAAAACTTTTCCCCCGTCAATAGGGGGTCCCAAAACCCCCCCTGCATGGATATCTATTTTAATAGTCACAAAAGGCCTCGATGTGGATCAACGGCCCGAAAAAAAATTTATTTATAATTTGTCCCGCTTGTAAAAAGGACCCAAAATCTTTTACGAAAAGGTATCTTTTTTTGCTTCTATGATGTTATTCAGCCTGTGATTTTCGCCAGCTCGGTCACCTACTAACTTTGAAATTTAAAAAAAGCTATTTTGTGCTTCGGTTTTTAATTTTTCAAAAATTTTCCTCTTTTCAAAATTTGTACGCATGCACCCCAATTATTTCCCCTGAAGGTGGGGACGATTCCCTTTGTTGATTCTGTATGCCTGTACTGGGTAATACTTTGGACCATGGTAATTGCGTCCCTTTTTCTATACCCCGTCAATTTTGACTTAGCCTGTTTAAGTTGTGCTTTTTTGCCCGTTTGTGAGTTTGTCCCCCATCCAAGCGGTTGTCCTTAAATTTGCCCAATTTGGGGGTCAAATATTTCCTTTTTAACACATTGGTACAGTGGTCCATCAAAGAGGTATTTTTGGAAAATTTTAAAGGGTTTTCATATATATTTGTTGCTTTTTCAACGTCGCAAACCCTTTTTTTAAATTTTGCACCTGTTTAGAATTTCATTTTTATTTTTTTGCAAAATTTCCCAGTGTTTTTACCTTAGAATTTAAAGAGTCCCGTCTAAACTTCAAAATTTTCCCTTTCTTTTTGAGTTTTTTTATCTCTCATTCGTTTGCTTTTTACTTATACATCTTCCCTAAGCGTCTGTAGTTTGTTTTTTTTACCCGCATTTGGTCACTTTTTGTTTTGGGTTTTTATTCTGTAAATTTTTTGTCAAAGGTTTTTTATTTTGAAATTTTCTCTGTAAAACTTTTTCTAAGTTGAATTTTTCACTATTTTTTTGCTTTTTTGTGAACCCTTTATCTATTTTCTGACTATTTTCGTCAACCTTCATCTATTTTTGATATTTTTTTTATTTTCGACTCAATTTTCCTACTCTCTTTCATTTTTCGATAACTGATTAAAACTACATTGAGGTCATTTGTGAGGGGGTTTGTTAGCTCTATACTTCTCCCTTTTAAAAATTTCCACCCCCCCTTTAAGTCTTCTTCTTCTTTATGACTATTTGGGTTTAATACCCTTTTAATTTTTTTGTTCATTTGTTTTTGACAGATATTTAAACAAGAATGTTCTTTTCCCATTGGTTGGGATATTGTGAGGGATGGGTTTCTTCACTGCTATACTGTCTGTTCTTCATATTTAATGCAATTTTTTTTGTTGTTGAGACTTATAAAATTTCCCTGCGTACCTACCCGTAGTCTGAACTTGACCTTTTTGTGAAGCTACCTGATTGGAAGTTTTCCCTTTGAAGTCCCTGGTTTGTTTTTGTTTTTTATTTTTTTTAAGTACTTAGCGTTTGTGGATTTCACTGTTCTTTGAGCATCACTTTCATTTTTCGGGTTGTGAATGAATTTAGTTATTATTTTTTTATTTTTTAACTCGTTATCGGCCCTGCGTTGTGCCCCTTTTTTTGTAATAATTTAAACGCTAGTGATAAGAAATGTCTATACCCATCGTAAGGGTGATATTTTTTTAATAATTAATTTTATTTTTTATAAATTTAAAATTTGGTGTTTTTTTTTATTGTCTTTTATTTTAAATTTTAAAAGAATAAACTGTTTATTTTTTGCAGATTCCCCGCATTTTTATTTTGAAAAGGATATTGCGTTAAAAAAAAATCTTAGCTTACGTTTCTTGTCGAGAAGGAAGGACACCAAAATGAGGAATGTGCGCATTTGAAGGGGGTTTTCAAGCGACATTTCCTTTTCGAAGTTCTAGAAAAAAAGGGGGAGGTCATCCAGGTGCGTCTCTTTCCAGGGAAAATGCTTGTCTTTTTAAAAAGAGAGAAAGGATTTTAACACCTTAAATCGACAGTTTCACAAAAAAATTTACAGCCCCCCGATATTAAAATAGTAATTTTTGAAAATAGATTTGAATAATAAATTTGATATGTATAATTTCATATCGTTAAAGGGGGGAGTGCAGTGAATCGCGGTGGAAAAGCCGGGGCTCGTGTACCGGCAATTTACTCTACTACTATTTTAAAATTTTCCCCCTTGAATACTCATCGCCCCAAACGCCCCCCTATTTACTGCCCCCCATAACCCCAAAACACCCCCTTGGGGCGTCGCCCCCCGGTTGGGGAAACCACTGCATGAGTGATAGACCAAGATTACAATTGGAGTCGTGACCCATTCAGGGGGTGGATTTTTTGGTGTAAAGCGTTGCTTGTTGAATTATAATGTTATGTTTATTTTTAAATTGTTATTTCTTTTAAAGGGAAAGGGACAAAAATTTAAAAAACATTAAAAAAAGTTTGGTTATAATTTTGTTTTTTTGGTTTCCTATTTAAGCAGTTGCTTTTGACTTTTTTTTGCTGTGTGAGTCTCGTGTTTGGCGAGAGGTTTCTATCGCTTTTAAATACCCCCTTGGTCGAATTACTTTTTAAACTCTTTGTCGTTTCATTAAATAAAACTAATCACTTTATAGGAAATTTAAAACAAAAAGTGGGTTAAAAGGGACGTAGTTTAGTTTAAATGTGGGTTAGGTTCTTTTTTACTGAGTTCTGGATTAATTTTCCCCATACAAATTTCCCTCTTTTATCCCCCCAACTTCGGGTAAAAATTTAAACTTTAATTTAAAACCCTTTTTATCCCCAACACATTAGTGAAATTGTAATTGTTTTTAATCCAAACGGGTATTAAGATGCGTTTCTAAAAATTTTAATAGCCTGATTAGTAAAAATATTAAAAAAATAAAAATTTAAAAAACCAGGCTTTAATATTTTTGGGGATAAAAAGGGGTTGCGTGGTTCCCAAAAAAAATTTATGTCAAACCCGGCAAAAGGTTGGAAACCCTGAACTAATCGCATTTCACCCCCAGGTTAATGTTTTTAATTATACAAGTGAATTGGTCCCTTTTTCCCCTTCATTTACAAAAGTTGTGAGGATAATTTATCAATATATTTTTGGTTTTGGAAATTTAAAATTGACTTTTCCGTTTAGAGTTTTAAATTTTCGACAATTAGCCATGGTTAAAATCTAATTTAGGCTAAGAATGGAAAAACGGTCAATAAAAATTAACATAATCAGTCAAAACAGCCAAAATATTTGATTTCGAGTTGTGTCTGAAATTTTTGAGCTATGTCTTTTATTTAAGTGTGGAGAGAAATACATTTTCGAGTATTTCTTTTTCTTTTAACACTTGATAAGACCAATTTTTTTAAAAAAAGTAGGTATATTATATTTTATATGATTAATTGTTACTAAAATATTAAATATCTAAATATTTTACAATACCTTTAAATCTATGGAGCAAAAAATGAATACCATAAGGTTCGTTTCAATTTATTTGTATAGATGCACTTATAGAACTTAGCTCTTTTATCCCTTGGTATCCGTTTCGCTTTCTTTTTTAATCAGTGGATTGCAAATTTCGTGGGTTTTAAAAAAAACACAATTTTTTTAAATAGGGACCATTTTTTTTGTACAACATTCACTGAATTTTAGTGAACACAATATTTCAATAAAAGTTCTTAAACCCCTTTTTTCAACCAAAATTTTGAAAATTGACATTGTCTTTTAGCTTTAAAAATCATATATTAAATATGACGCCTAAGATTTTTCCCAAAAAGTGTGGGAAATACAGTAATTTTATGGTGGGTTTTAATAATTGTGGCGAAACCCCGTTGCAATACTGTCACCCTTAGTAATTAGGGTTGGGGCTCAAATCTTTAACGAACACCTAGCATATATTCAAAAATACCTTGGTAGTGGGTGTACCAACCCCGCTAGGCGTTTTTAGTTACATTCCCCATAGGTCATAGATTTTTTTGATAAAAAAGTCGAATGGGATTGTGTTTTCTAAATCGGCGCTGATAAGAGTATGATGAAAAATGAATGTAGGGAAAAAAAAAAGTATTAAAATAACACGTAAACATGCCAACCCAAAATTGTGTATTAATCTAAAGATAAAAAAAAGGGGGCAAACTATTTTTATTTGGGATTTTTGGAAAATCGAGTAAGCCCATTTCGATACAAAAAGGGGTAGTCGACTATTTACTCGATTCTTTCTCATAGAGATCACTGAAACATAGGACATGAGCAAAGCATGCTGCCCAAATTTTATTTAATAAAATTTTTCCAAAAATTTATAACAGTGTCTCGTTTCCCCAAAATTTTAATAAATTAAAGATATTTTCAAAAATAAATTTTTTAAATAGTGGTTAAAATTTTTGCCAAAAAAAATAATTGGGTTTATCTCTTTTTAAAAATTTTAAAAAAATCTATGCATACTTTAAAATGTATTGACCCTTAAAAAAAAAATCTTACCGTTAAATAATTTTCAAATTAATTTTTAGTATGCACAATCTTTTTAAAAAGAATGAAAACTTTGTTAAGAAAAATTTTTAGACAAGGCTGCACTCTAGATACAATTGTAAGTTTAAAAAGATTATCTGGCCCTTTCCGAAATGTGACAAAATTTTTTCGTTAACTTTTCCTTCTTAAACCTCAAGTCGGCCCTTTGTGGATCAATTCATTGTTGGGATATAATTCCAGTGGATACAATTCCAATTTTTTTACAAAGCGTTTTTTTTTCAAAATATTGGAATGGTACCATTCCAATGGATACAAATTTGTCCCCTAAACCAAACATCTCCATTTTAAATATATGTAATTTTATCTGTGACTTTTACTATTGTATTTTTTATTTTGCTCTATGAATGCTTACTGTTGTCCCCCGATATTATGGGTATTTATTATTAATCTTTTTCGAGCAGATTTTAATGCTTTTACAATCATGATTATTTTAGTTTATTTATATTTTAATAACAAGGATCTTTTTTTAAAGCAATACATTATACCATTAATAGCCAATCTTATTACTACCGCATAAATACTGCTATCAGAAGGTTAAAGTTATTACCAGATAAAAGTTATCAGCCATTTTAATATTTTAACGCATATTATGAACTGAATTTATCTGCCGGATATTTTTATGCATAAAAAGCAAGGTTGGTACTGCTTTACTAGTGCGCGCATGCGTAAAACCCTGTATAGTAGCTACAACGCTCTACACTTTGTTAAATAATGGGGGCCCTAAACGAGTTTATGTAATCAGATGGCGTCACGTGAGTGCAGGAGCTAAGACTTCTTGCAAGTACTAATTTAGGTGTTTGCCAAAATATGGTCAATAGTTGGGTACAAAGTTTAAAAAATTTCATTTATTGTACTCACATTTTGATAATTTGTTCTCTTATATAAATATAACTCTCTACAAATAGCTTGTCAGTTTATATAAAAGTGTGAAATAAATGTTCTAACTTTATATAGTTTGAGCCCGGGCCTGTGCTTACTAAACACTGAACCAAGATTTTAACTTAAAAACAGATTCTGATTGGTGAAACCTCATGAAAATAACGCATCACTATGGCAAAAACCATTTTAACTTTCAGATAAAAGTTATCAGTACTTAAACCACCCGATAAAAATGTGATGGATAAATACATTTTACCTGTAGATAAATGCTATCTGGCATACATAATATGCACTTTTAACTTATCGACCGATTTGGAAATGTTTATCAGCCAGATTAATAGTTATCCGGGAGTCAGAAGACCGGTCCTTAATATAATAAAGGCCTTGTGGTTTTAATTTATTTACAATATTTGAATTGAGTATGTTTCTATTACATTCTATAAGTAATAACGATACTAGCGCTTATTTTGATTAAATGTCTGATCCATAGAACTAAAGCTAGATCAAAGTGATACCCTTCATATAACGTTCACTTAACGTAAAAGACCTCCCAGGACATATATTGAGTTAAGTGAACTGCAAGTCGACGTTAAGTAACGGCGTCGGATCGCTACCATTTTAAAAAACAGGAGGAGATCCTTTACTTTAAGTTTACATTAAGTTAACGTTAAGTTGATCGTGATCACGGGCATAAATCCCAAGGCAAAATTTCGAGAGATTTCAAATTTTATAAAATTTAATATAAATAACTCACTGTTTCCGTAAATTAATCTTTTTTTCTAAAAAACAATCACAGACAATATTAATTATCTTGTTAAAAAATAATATTAAGTTTAAATTCAAACAAAATTGCTAGAGCCTTTTCCAAAAAATTGTATGGTAATTAAAAAATCATTAATCAGTACGCTAACTTTAATTTGAGGCAAGGGCAAAAATAAAAAAAGTATTCTAGGCATAACATTTAAATATCAAGTTTGAACAAAATCCATCAAACCGTTGTTTTCAATATTTTAGAACAAGAGAAGTCTAACATGTAACTAAAAATCGTGAAATGATGATAATTAATATTAGCCTAATCCTAAACAAAATTTAATATATGCATTTATCATTATTGTAGATGATGTCTATTAACACTCACACATCTACACGAATAGCAACAAATCCACGATCGCAATGAAGAAACGTTTTTATATTAATGTAGCTACATCTGAACTGTATAATATTATGTTTATTGGGCTCAGGAATCAAAATGTATTACGTAGTTTCTTACTTCTAATATTAAAGCAAGGATTACTTACTACTTGTAAGAGTTGGCGATGTCAGAAAAGTTTCTCGTCTTTTACATATAGACTGATCCTTGAACCCTACAAGAAAAACAAAGAACATGCGTTATATAAGAATTATATGTTAGATCACCGCGTATTATATATAACTGATTATGCTAATGAATAGGGATGAGGAAGGTTTTAATCTATAGGAAGAGTACCCACATATGCATGGAGGGACCGTGTAAAACCATTTTGGAAAACCAATAAGCTAGTGACTCTCCAATTAAACACAATGTAATGGGATAAATCCAATTTTTCATATCTTTCATATTATGTGTAAATGTGTAGTGGGATTTTCAAAACAGTTTAAAAATGTTCATCGGTGTTTTGAATCGTTAGCTGTGTTAGTACTTAATTGTTTACACACGCGGTTAGTGTAGACGCCTAAACAAAGCTGAGAGTAGTGGTTGGGGAATGGTGGCAGCCATTTTGTTCGTTGTAATTTGTTCACCCTATGAGCGAACCTTCCTCTAGTAGCTGCTGCAAACAGTTGTGAAATCGCCACGCGTAAACGGCAATTATTTTGTGTGTTTTTCGGTGTATGTTTGTTTTTGAATTGTTTGTTTACTTGTGTGCTTTTAATTTTACAAGTTAACAATGAGTAAGGATTTGTGAACCATGAAAAAGAAGTGAATTGAATACAAATACACGACTCCAACAGTCGTCTGGGATCCAAACAACAAACTGTGAAGAAACAAGTACAAAATAAACGATCCCTTTGAGGATATTGCTTCAGAGATAGGTACTACCGTTGTATAGAAATAAAAGAAAAATAGATATTCTACTATTTTAATTAAGAAGAGAGAAGAAAAATAATGAGACTAAGTCAGAGATGGTACTAATGAAAAGAAGAAACCATGGTGGGGGCTACTATATTCACGTTTTTTTAATATCAAAAAGACGCCAAGGACGACTGTGTCAATTAATCACATTGCATTAGATTCAAAGGTGGATGCTAAAAAAATTAAATTGAGAATCTTATTTTTGGATCTGAAACGAGGAATATCAATATAGTCTTATAAAGCCAACATTGTCAGGAAGAGAATCATCATATAATGTCTTGTCTGTAGAGGGGCCAGATAGCCTCATCATCAGCTTCATGAACGTACAAGATCTCTACCCAAGGATTTGGGCGTCCTGAATATCAAAAAAAAGGACTTAAATGTCATGGGAGAGAATCCTTTGTGCACATGTGCAAGTATTAAGCGACTTTTTGTTGCCTAAAAACCTTTAACTGGATTTATGTTGTGTGTTAAATACTGTAATATTTTTGCTTTTTAAATAAACTGTAAGTTACCTAAATCATCTACGGTTTACCCAAGGTAATACATGAAATTAATCCAAGAAACAATTGTCAAGTAAATAAATTCTAATAAAATACATTATGAAATAATAAATATTTTGCATTCAAATGAGGATGTTCTGACCGAACTAATGTGTCCCTGAACTGAACAAAATCTAACATAAACTAAAACAAAACAACTCCTAAACTTTTACATATCATAAGTAGCCTCAACTAACCCTGTATGTATCGGGTATATTTGCTGTATTATTTGTATTTGTTAATTAGGTAAGATTAGATTAGAAAATTATGTTATCTTAAGTTAGGCTAAACAACATCCTAATTTGAACCGAGAATTGCTTACTTTTTTTTCGTAAAATATTTTATTAGCAATTACTTTAGTAAGGTACTTTGTAATAAATATTTTTGAACTTCACTGTCCTTATAAAATCGAGAGGGAAAGAATGATTTTAGATTTAAAACAACAAACGGCCTCTATAGATAAAAAAATATTTGTTCTAAACAAAAAAAACATTCTTCAAACTACATTACAAATTAAACTAAATCTGAGTGATTGATAAAAAGAAAATTAAATATGTGTTTATTTTTTTAAGAGAGAAATGGGAAGGAAATTAAATAAACAATCGCATACTCATGAATCTATATACAATTTCTGGGTAGTACATTTTATATTAAAGAACCAAGTATACATACAAATCGTATCATTTTCCGATGTCGGAAACGAGGTATGAAGCGTACTCATTTCTGATAGTCTGGAGTAGGGACAGAAGTCAACTTTCAGACGAAAGTCGCCCCCCCCCCCCCCCCTCGCCCTTTTCTACCCTCCCGCGCGTTGACCTCGCGGGTGTGGAGAGTGGGGAGAAATGTCTCTCTCTTTCTCTCCTCCCCTCTTTCTATCTCTCCTGTCTCTCTCTTCCTCTCCTCCCCTCTTTCTATCTCTCTGTCTCTCTCTTCCTCTCCTACCCTCTTACTATCTCTCGTCTCTCCCCTCCTCCTCCTCTCTCTCTCTCTCTCTCAAGTAGGAGGTGCGGGTTTTTTGGTATAGACCTCCTTCCCTCCGAACAGTTTTTTTAGACTAGGCTAGGAAAAATACATGTCTAAATTATCTTTTCTTGCTCTAAATGAAACATACATACCCCCTTATTATAAAAGACCTTAGCTTTAAATGGATACTCTTTTATTTCTACGATCAAGGACTTAAATAAATAGTACAACTTTTTTATTTAGCGAGTATATTCTTAAGATTATGATGATGCATACATACACATATACATATAAATTCTCTTTCCCTCATATCTTTCACTTGATGCATACAAAAAATATCTTTCTCTAAAGTCTTGTCTAAACATGTTAGAACACTTCACCACTTGAACAGTTCATACTCGCCTTCACCCATATCAGTCCTCTCTGTGAAGCGTTAAAGCGACTCCTGTAGCGCGCACCAAAGTTTTTACCCGTAGATGCACTTTGCCCACATAGTCTAAGCGTTATGATGTTCGTTCGTCTTCATCCTCACTGATCTCTTCGTCTACTTCTAGACGGCGAACGTTGTACGTACGAAACTTTTCAAGTTCGGAGATGCTCTTGACCCGATCGAGTTCCTCACGCTCGATTCGATCCAACTCGGACGCACAAAGCGTTTTCCCTCCTCCGGCGACTCCTCCTCGGGCCAAGCTGTAGATCTACGTTCAACGGACTGACTCGATTCCTGAGAATTTGGCTCGTCCTCAGCGAAAGCTGTAGAACCACGTACACTGGACCGACTCGATTCCCGGAGAATTTGCGGGTCGTCTCCTTCATTAAGAGATTGTAGACCGGACAAGCGGTAAAACAGCATTCGACAGACTGACTCTATCCCACATTCCGGGATTATGGCATCCAAGCCAGTGCACGAAGAATCACAGCAATCGCTGTAAACCTTTGCCGGCCCGCGCGATTGGTATTCTAAACCACCGTTCGATATCTAATATCGCTCATGTCCTCCAGACGTTAATCCAACTGCCTAAACATGTTGAATGAGATACGTCCTCCCCGCCTCGCATCCGCTTTATACGCTCGGGATGGAGGAGGGGGAACGAGCCCTCTCCCCTCCTTCTACACTATTCCTTCGTTTCGATCCAGGGAATTGTGGACGAGTCAAACCCCAACCCATTTGACATATATTTAAATTTTCCGAACGTTGTTTATCTTCTTTTAGGGGGGTAAACAGGGGGATACGAAGCCCTTTCTAAGCCCCTTTAAACCGTAAAAACCCCCCGTGAAAAGGGTTCCCCTTTCATATTTTCGAGTAGGAAGGTCCGGGTTTTAGTCTCGACGACTTTTATTTTTTTTTAAACAGTTCGGTCGCCCAGTTCGCGGTAAAAACCCTTTTTTCTAAAAGCCCCTTATACTTCCCTTGTTAAAAAACTATATCACCCACTTTAAAAATGTTCGGCGTGGAATTAAAATCTTAAAAAGGGTTTATAGAGGGAAATTTTAAAATTTATATGCCCTTTACGTCATGGGTCTCTCTTTATGGTCAGTGTAGTGTAGGGTTTTGTATTCTTCCAGTAAGGAATGGGATCATATGATCCATCGATATAAACCCTTTAAAGCTGTGAACCTCCTCCACACCCTGTTTTGAGAGAAACGTTGAATCTTTCCCACGACGTAGCTTGACGTTGCTGTAGGGTAGAATAATGATTGCCCTCTTTCTCTTATGGCGTTTTAAAATTCCGGGTTGTAAAAACTCTGTACCATTACCCTTTTTTGGAAAAGGGGACTACCCCGAGGTAAACCTCCCTTTGTCGAGGAGGGGGAGCCTTTTTGCGGCGTGACTTTTTTTACCCGTCTTAGTTTGAGGGGTTTGGGGCCCCCGGGCCCTCTTGGAATACACTTCGAGGGGAAGGGGTAAAGAAGGTATTTTTAAAGGCCCTTTAACGACCCGAGTGGGGATTTTTCCACCAGATCGGCCCTGAAAGGGGCTCGTTCAAGCCGAACGCTAACGTGTTTTCGGGGAAATTTCGTCTTTCTTGCCGGACCATGAATTTCCGCGCAATCTCCCACTTGACGCCGGACTTGATTGGTAAAATCCCAAAGGATAAACGCTTTATACGATGATTCCCCCCTTTCGCGAAATTTCCTCAATGATAGAAACGATCTCGTTACGGTGAACGGAATGCCCGGCCTCGGTAGATGCGTGAAAAAAGTCGAAATCAAACCCCAAATTCGTTAGGATCGGTCTAATAGGTTTTAATCGCCCCCAAATTCCTGTCTTCATCTTGTATAAACATCACCCTCAAGCTCCTCCTCAAACATGGGTTTTGATGATTAAAAATTTTTTGACCCGGCTCGCATTTTGTTACGACCCGTACTTTTTCCGTTTCTCAACCGTGAGCGTTCGTTTCTTCAAGATAGACTTGTATACTTTTTTTAAATATTGGGCAGGTGCTCTTCAAAAAGGGGTTTTTTTCTAATTTTCCTCGAGTAACGGTACCCGTTTTATTTTTTAAGGATTATTGTGCCGTCTCCCCCGTTAAATTTCGATACGGTATCTCTGAGTTGGGTTTTAAAAGGCGCCTTCATGAGGGCCCTCCGTTTTTTTCTTATGGGAAATGTGCATGAGATAAATAAAGATAAGATTCCAATAGATGGTTTTTTTCCCAATCTCTCGGAAAGGGCTTCCGCCCCTTCAGGTTCCGCGAGGGGCCTTCACCATAGGGTTTTTAGGGGACCCGTAATGGGTTTGGGAACTTTTCCCTTTTCGCGCCCGGTGCTCAATCGGGGGCCCGGGAAATCACTTATTTTGCTTATACTTTCTTTTTATAAATTTTCCCTACTTTTATGATACCCTCCGCGACCTTGTCGTAATGATGAAAGGGTTTGTGGTCTCTTACCGTGAAAAAAACGGTTCATTATATTTTAAACTTAAGAAAAAACCTAATTTACGTGTAAAATTGAGACGTTGTCGAGCGTTTTTCTATCAGAAAGATATAGAGCCCTTTCTTTGCACCCCCAAAAAGGGGATCGTCGATAATTTTAAGATTCAACAAAAAAAAATAAATATCTTTAAATTTCCCATGCCTTCCTTTTGAAACAAAGCCCGCCCTTTTAAAAACTTATAAAACGTTCCCCCGGGTTAGAGTCAATTCAAAATGTCTCGACCCTTCCCCGATAGGTTTCGAATCCCAAGAAAAATGTAGATAAAAACTACGTTTAAACCGGGTTAAGTCACTTAAGTTTAGGCGCGGGCCCTGAAGGTAATGAGGCTTCCCTATTTTTCGAAAAACTAGCCCGTCTGCATTTTTAAAGCTTGTTGTTATTGCCCCCCCCTTACAGTATTTAACCCCTCGGCTATAAAATCGTTGTAAATGGATCGTTGAATCTCGAAAAGTTTCCCCCTGGGCTTAGAAACTTTTAAATTTTTAAAGCGTAAAGGGCGTCTTTTTAATTTTCGTCGAGAGATCTTGGGGCCAGTTTCCACCCCTCCCCCACCCCTTGATTTCTATCCTTCTAAAAGTTGGCGTTTTTTTAATTCGACCTTCTCCAAACCCTCGATCAACGCCCAACTGTTCTTTGTTGACATCCTTGGGCTGCTTTGAGGGCGACTATCTGCTCGTTACTTTGTCTCGAATCCTTTCCCATCGACTAATCCCTTTTTACGGGACACCCTTAGATGTGATGGGCCCCTCCCGTTGACGATCCTTTTTTGATCAAGCGGGGTAAAAACCCTTGAGATTTAGTCAAAATTTCCCTCCGTCTCGAGGGAGAGATCTATATTTTTTGCAGACTATGACCGAATTTAGATATGGCCGACATAAATTTTTTTCCCGTGTACTAAATATCGTTCTTGTCAATGTGCAAGTAAAGGGAATCGAATTCCGTGGGCCGATATCTTTCCTTTTAAATCGACCCCACGATCTTTGCTCACCACCAGAAAATCGTTTTTTTTTTTTTTCCAACACAGTAACCCACACCCCCTTTAAAATTTTTGGAATGTCACATCTGTGTTCACTGATCTTTCGTAGACGGGGCCCCCCCAGTTTCGTATCGTCCATCCTGAATAGGATGGAAGTTTTTGAAATTATCCCCAACACTGTTTCGGAATGCGCTGTACGCCTGACAGAGTTTGGGAAACATCAATAGACTTATGTCTACACATACTGAAAAAAACCCTTTTTATTAAACTTTTTTGTAGCAAGCGACGTCTTTCAAAAATGAAAACAGAGTCGGGTTGGGGCCTCGGACGGGGGGAAAAATTTTCCACTTTGGGTGGGAAAAATACGGAAAATACCCAAAACCTTCCGAGCGAGAGAATTTTTTAAAATAAACGTTTGATATTGGGGCTGGTAAAACGATTTAGAGAAAAACGTACACGTTTTTGGGAAGCGTTAGCCCGTTGGGTTTCCCCCCAAACAAAATGTTCAGGGTTTTTGGGTTTTACCGCAATTCGGGGTTTCCCCCCAGATGTTTGCAGCGGAATTTAATCGGGTAAAAACCCGTCCGTTTCTCTGAGGTAAAGCCCCCCCACATCGTGATCGTTGTTGGGGAATTAGTTAAAAAATTGTCTGTTTCTCAAACCCCCATTTTTTGGGATTACTACTTCTTTATAAAATTTCGCGCCCCTAAAAAAATTTTGCAAATTTCAGTACGGGGTCATGAGACGAAAAAGGGGGGGAAGGATTTTTTGGATAAATAATAATAATCTACCTTTTAAGCGCAAAACCTGGATCCCATACTGCGGACCGGGGTCAAAGGGGAAAAACGTTGAAACAAAAGGGGGGTTCCGGGGTTTAAACGAGAAAACCCGGGCCCCTTAAAAAACCCCGATATCGCCTACCCCAAAGGTGAAAGATCTTGCGGGGAGGGTATACAGAGATCTTTAAAAACTTATCGAGAAATGGGGAAAAAGATTACTCGCCCCTGAACAAAGTTGGGTGGGGAAAGCCCCCGCGGGGGGCAGTCACCAACTAGTGAAAGCAAAAAGCCCAAATGGGTTCGGGTTTCTAAAAAAAAAGGGAAGAAGCCCTAAACTATCTACGGTGCCCCTATTTTATACTACTACAACCCCGTAAAAAGAACGGGGGAAATTCTACCTATACTCCCTTTTTGATTGAAACGTTGGGCCTTTCGCTGGAGGAGCTGCGGGAATCACAAAGGGGGGAACAAAGTGCTAAGGCAATACGAAACATTGAACGGGCTCAGAGACATAATCGTACGCTCGAAGCTATCCCAGGGGAAAAGGCCCAATGTATCTACGGCCCTTACCAAATTTTTAAAATGACTACCAAAAGGGCCCCCCTTACTAAAAAACGGTTCTGCGCAAGTATGCCCCCGATTTAAAAAATCCCCTTTTTTAAAGGGAGTATTTGCAGAGAGAGCTTTACCAAGGGGTTTCCCCCTTTGGGAAAAGATAGAGAACGCCATCATAAATCTTGATGATAAAGGCGGTAAGGGTACCTTTGGGGGTGGCGTATAAAAAAAAACGGTGGAGGGGCCCAATTTTTTTCGATATTTTTTCAAGTAAACAAAAGGCCCCCGTCAAAATTGTTCGTTATCTCGGAGGTATCCCAAATTCCCCAAAAAATTTACTCGGTATAAGAGTACGGTCCCGTTTTATGCGGTAAACTTTGTTTACCCTTCCTTAAATACTCGCATTGATTTTCGAACTTAGTAGATATGCCCTTAGACGCTTCCACGACGGGTCAGAGTTCAAATCTGACAGGAACTCCCTTTCCCGGGCAAAACCTGCTGGAGAAGAAAATCGTGAAAAAAATTTGGTTTCATCGGATGATAAATTTTGGCCGCTTTTTAAATTCCCATACCGAAAAAATTGACGAACGAATAATAAATTTTATGCGACGGAAAAGAGTATACAGCCCCTCCGGGCACCTATAAAACGGAGGCGTTGAATCGATTTGCAAAGGGGAAGCCCCGAGAAAACGTAAAGCCCCTCGTTTTATCGGTGCCTTACCCTTTTAAAAGAGCTATATCACTTGAAATTTAAACCTATTGACTTTCCCCGACCTGGCACTTTTGGGAACCTTGCTAGGGTTGACCGGTCATATTTCCCGGGGGGAAAGACGCACATATCTCCCCAAAAACCTGTGAATATTCTTCATGTGAATTTTGATCCGCGCGGGAAGCAGTCTCGCTAGCGGAGTTTTAGGGTCAAGGGAAAACCGAGCCCATCCCTTGCACGAGTTCAGAAATGACCGTCCCGCCGGGCTGTAAGGTAGTGGAAGCCCCTTTAACATTATCATTTCCCTTTCCGGTAACAAAGCGATTAATAGGTCTATCGCGGACGTTTGTTGACGAACGAGGGTGATTTCATAAAACTTAGAGACGAGAGATATCGCTACGTCTGCATCTAAAAACCAAAGTCGGTGGAGAGGGGACTTTTTACTTGATAAAAAAAGACGGCGAAAGTTTTCCCCTCAAACATTGAGAGAAGGACATTTGAAAGTTTTAAACCCCTGCCAAAAAAACTCTATTTAAAAAACTTTCCTATTTTTACCCTTTTACAAAAAAATTAATGGATACCCGGGGATTTTTCTAAAACATTGGGGAGTCTGCGTTTTCGAAAGGCCCTTGAGCGTTTCCAGTTTTTTTTCCCTACGCCTAAATATTCCCGGTTCCTTTTTTTTTGGGCAAAGGGGAACGACTTGGATATCTACCCAACAAAAAGGGGTTATGCAACTACCGCACCGCCCCTCTGCTGCATATCAAAGGCGACTATTTTTGAATACGGGAAAACCCTGGAAGTACTTAAAGGGATTGTAATAATAAAATACTGATCTATTCTAAAGGGAATCGCCTACGAGATAAACGGGGTAGAGTTTGAAAAACCCGAGAGATGGGGAAAAATTTCGACTCCTTAAAAACTATCTATCTATAAGGAAGGGGTTGGCAAAACCCCATTTTAAAAACCCCCGGTTGGAGGTTTAAAGGGGATTTAAAGTACACGCTGAAACAGGCATCTTTGACGTTAAACCCTTTACGTCCATACAAGGTTTCTTTTGAAGACTATTCCCGAAAGGGATAATGCGAAACAAAGAGCGTGTTTAGTTCGTTTCGACCGGGTTGAAAATTTAAAGCTTTCCCAAAGAGCCCCAACCCCTGCTGCGGGGACCCCCTCTAAGATGATTTTTAAGAAAAAATTTAATTTGGGCTTGTACCGCAAAAAAAGTCTGCCCTTTTATAAAAATCGTCTCAACCTGCAAAATTTTCCCATCAAGAGCGGGGAATCATCGAGCTCCCTTTCCGTATTTGGGGAAATTTTGTACGAGTCCCCTAAGTACCCCCTCAAAATCAACATGTTTGGACTGTAAAAAAGGGTAATTTGGGGAAAAAAACCTCTTTTCGTTTTTTTTTGGTTTTCAGACCGGAGGGAAACCCTTTACGACGGTTGGATAAAAATAATTTTTGAATATTGAATTTTTACGTAATGCTAAACTTATCAAAATTCAAACATGTCCCCCTTATGGGGAATGAACTTAAACCCTTTAAAAAAAAATTTCCCCTTTCAAAAATTATCCCAAAGGATTTAGCCAATTTTCCCCAGATTTCTTTAAAAAAGGGAAACGACGCCTTTTTCCCTTTAAACTTGTTTCCTTTTCCCATTTCAAGTTCACGAAACCCTTTTTCGTGTTCGTTTCCCAGCCGACAGGAAGATACTCCCCAAGGAGGGTTTAAGGTGCCCGTGCGATAACGTTCGAGCGGAGGAAAATACCCCGGAAAAATACCAAGGCTTTTGTTTTTCATACACAAATAGAGTTGTCCGCTAAAACCCCCTTCCCAAGCAGGGGACGTTAGCAAAAATGCCCTTCAAAAATCAGACAACTTGGCACAAATATTGGCAACCTAAAACTGGGGAGGGGGGGAAAGTTCAGTACCCCAAAATTTAAATATTAAAGGAACGGGGAATTGGGGTAACTCCCGTTATCAACAAGCTGATAGCGAAAAGGTAAAAAGTTTAAAAAAAAACCGCGATTTTTGTTTTCCAAAATGTTAAGTGCTCAGCGAAGGGTTTTAAGAATATTAAATTTGATCGGACAAAAATTTTTTGCGATCTGCCAAGAGTGCGATGGGGAAACGTTACGAGTTGGGTTTTTATTCCACTTGCTTCTTTTGATAGTCTTGATAAACGAGTATAAAGAGTGCTTTGATTTAAATATGTTATCATGCTTCTGGGGTTCAAGACGGGGTTTGACACGGCCCAAAACGGGGGGAAGAAAATACTGACGCCCCTAAACTTTTCGGGGGAAAAGAAAAAGAAAAAACTTTTTGGGGAAAATTTAAACCCGGGGAGCCTACGATAAAAAAAAAAAGCTCCAAGAGGGTTAAATTGAACACTTTAAAAAAAATTTTTTAATTTACTTGTAATGCATAAGCCCTAATAATGAGGTAAATTTTTTTAGCGTTTTATTACTGTTTAAGGCAGACTTTTTAACGATTTTCTTTTTTTTGAAATGAAAAGAGCTTTTTTTTTAAATAAAAAGAATTAACGATTAAACTTTTGTTTTCTTTAACCCTATTTAAAAGGGTAAGGATGAGTGGGGGTGAATGTGCCCGCAAGGTCCCCCAGGTTTTTTATTTTTTTAAGGTGATCCCTTTTAAAATTTAGGCAAAAATCTATGTACCATCATTGGTGCATGATTTGAATTTAAAAACCCCTCTATCCCTTTTTGGTTTTTTTTTTTTGGGGAAAAAAATTTTTCCAAAAGGTTTTGGGTTTAACCCCGACTGTAACGGGTTTTATTGTATCGACTGCCTCTAGAGGCCCAGGTTGTTTTTCTTGACTGTTCCCTTAGTTATTTGTCCCAGACTGTATTTCTGGGGGGCCCGGGTTTTGTACCCCGGGGACTTTCCTCGGGAGAGGTGGGTTGTAATCTCGCCTGTTACCTTAGGGTTATTGTAGCAAACTGTACTCGGGAAGGCCCAGGTTATTGTACCGGGACGAAACCCCGAGAGGGTCAGGTTCTAACCCTGACCTTTTCCTTGGAGGTCCCAGGTTATTTTACCGAGAAATCGGGAAGGTCCGGGTTATTGTACCGGGACTGTACTCTGGGGGGCCCCAGTTCAAATCCCGAAATGTCACCTTATGTTATTGTCCCAGCGTCTCTGAGATTTTAAAGGTTATTGTACCAGACTGACCCCCTTGGGGGGCCTTTGTTTTAAATCCCAAATTTTTCCCCCTTATGTTAGTAAAGACGTACTTGAGGGGTTCCAAGTTCAATCCGACTTTAAACCTTAGGGTTATTGAACCAGCCCGGGTTTCCCTTGAGAGGTCAAAGGTTTTGAGCAATGTCCTCTGAGGGGCCCCAGGTTATTGGACCAGACTGTACTCTGGGGGGCCCCCCAGCTTCAAATCCCAAATTTTCACCTTATTTAATTGTACCAAAATGAATCTGGGGGGCCCGGGTTTTTGGGACCAGTTTGGTTTTCTGAGAGGTCCAGGAAAATTTTTCAAAAACTGAACTCGGGAGAGGTCAAATTTCAAAACCCCGACTGTCACCTTATGTTTTTGTCCCCGGGAAGTTCTTTTAGGGGCCCGGGTTGAAACCCCTGACTGTACCCGGTTATTGTACCAGACTGTTTTCTGGAGGTCCGGGGTTGTAAACCCTCTGTGCTGGTTTTTTTTCCAGACTTTTCTCTGAAGGTCCGGGGTTGTTAAAACCCCGGGGACTTTTAATTTCCTGGTTTTTTGGTACAAAAATGTACTCGGGGAGGCCCAGTTTCCCTTTAACCCGACAGTCACCTTTGTTATTGTCCCGGGACCTTCTCTGAGAGGTCCGGTATTGTCCCAGACTGTACTCTGAGGGTCCGGGTATTGTCCCAGATGTACTTGAGAGGCCCAGGTTTTGTACCATAGGTACTCGGGGGATTTTCCACTTCTAATCCCGACTTTTCCCCTATGTTTTTGGGTACCGGGACTGTTCTCTGAAGGTCCATGGTTATTTTACAAAACTGTACCGGGGGTTTCCATCATTTGTGTATGCGGGGAGCGTAAATTAACTCCCCTGAACCTTTTGGTTTTTTAAAAAATTTACTAGGTAAAAGGAAAAAATTTGTTTTCCCTATCTCTTTTTTTTAAAATTTATTATTTACTGAAAAAACGAACAAAATATGAATGTATAAAAGAGGGAGAGGGAAATATTTTTTTTAAAACCGATACACGTAAAATTTTAAAAAAATTTTTTTTTTTTTTCAGTTAATTAAATAGAACATGAATTTTTTTCTCAAGTTTTTTTTTAAAACCCAAAACATTTTTTCTAGTTTTTTTTATATTGCCCATTAATTATTCACTTACACTATAAACCCAAGAGGGTTTGTAGATGTGTTCATTTGGGTTATCTTTTTTCTAGTGCTTTAAATTTAAAAAAATACGTACACGGAAAAAAAATAGCGCTAAAAAGTTTATTTTTTTTTTTTTCTTCAGTTAAGTTTAAAAAAAAATGAATATTTTGCTCAATCTTTTTAAATCACTACTTTTTTTTTTCTAGTTTTTATGCATTGCATTAATTTTTCACTTACAATAAAAGGAAAAAGGGTTTGTAGATGCCTGTTTTACTTTTTACTGGTAAAGGGGTAGATCGCCACTGAACGCGCCTTGTACTAAGACATATTTTCCCTTCAATGAGGTTCCCTTTGGGGGGAAGTAGTTGGTTTTTGTTATAAATAATGGCCCCAAGGGGAGTTCTGACTGATCCAGGGAACATGGTCGTTTTTCGTCGTTTGAGCAAAAGTGCAAAACCCCATTGGAATTTTTTTTGTGTAAAGTTTTAATCCTAAAGCTCTTATTGCGAGCTTCTCTTTATGCCCACCGTTTCATTAGTCCAAAAAAATTTTCGATAGTCCCCCTAAAGAGGGGGTTTTTTAACCGCCCCTAAATTTGAAACCTTAGGCCCCTTTACGGGCTACCATCCCTTGCACTTCAAATGAATAAGTTTAGGGGTAAAACCCCTTGGGAAATCGGTGATGATCCGGCCCTCGAGTCTGTCTTTTAGTTTACCGATTACCCCTTTATTTAACAGGCAAGCCGTAAACATTGGGCTTGTCCGTAAATGGAGGTGTTCCCCGGTAGTTATTTTGCTAAAAAGGGTAAGTGCTGGGACGATCCCAACAGTCTATTTGAAAAGGGAAATGGTCTGTATCTGTATATTGGAGTTTTAACGTAAACCCGGGGGGAAAGGGAGGAAAAACCCTGACCCGGGAATTTTTAAAAAAACCGGTTTTTCAGATACTTTCGAGATTTACCAAAAAGGCGAAAACCCGCATAAATTGGAAAATCAAAGGGAAATCTCCGCGGGGTTTCCCTCTCAATGATGACCGGTTTTCTGATACAATCATACGGTTTTTAAAAATTTGGACTGGGTTGATTACCCCCTCCAAATTTCCCCTTCCCCCCAGGTAGTAAATTTTTTCCCCTACGGTTGGTTCCCCCTTTTTTAGATATAAGGGGGCCCCCAATGCGGGGGTTGTTTAATTTATTTGAAAAAAAGGGTTTTTAAACTGATTTTCTTTGCTTTTCTCCTCTTTCCCCGTTCAACCTCATATACGGAGCCATCCCCGGAGATTGTTTGAAACTGAGAACCCCGGTGTACCCTCCCTTTAGTTTTAACCCATTCACTAAAAAATAACTTTGATACGATAGTGAAAGACCCTACCTATTTTTTTCAGCTAAAAATCGTTAAAATTTTCTCATGTTTTTCCCCACGGGTGGAATCCCTTTCTTAAGGGCAGAACGGCAAGCAGAATGACGTCGGACATCCCTTTGGAATTCAAAATCTACCTGCAAGATATACCCCTAAACCGCATCGGGCCCCCACTTTTTTGACGTCCCAAAAAACCCCAATTTTCATCATCTTCAAGCCACCTGGAAAACCCCCCATAGGGTAACGGGGCTCAACATCTAAATGAATAGAGTCCATTTTACATTAAAATTTAACGTGGTTTAAAAATCTGGTTTGGAACGGGCAAATGAACTCATTTTAAAACGAAATTTTTAGCACAGAAAAGACGATTGGGTTTCGAAACAATCCCTCCCCCGAATAGCTCCCTCAATGAATTGATGTATAAACTACGTCATCTTTTAATTCGAGTCGTAAACCCGGGTTTTTCTCCCTAGAGCTTGGTACGTGAATGGGGGGTTTTAAAAAGACCATCCGGGAAACGGCCTATACCTTCATACCCAAAAAATCACGAATGTTCCCCAAAGAAAGTCGGCCCGTAGTGTTACGTCCCGTATGCAGGTAGAGGATCGAGTAATCCCAAAGATTCTTTTAATTCAAATAAACCGCCAAACCTTTACGGGTTGGGTCATAGTCTTCCTAAGATATGACTATCCTTTAGCGCGTTATAAAAAAATTTTTCTTTGCTCCTAATGAGTTTATTCATCCCTAAAAAGAATCTATATAGTCATAGGGGAAAAAACACCTTTACGAGCAAAATAAATTTTTAAGCGTTCATCCCTATTGGGTGACAAATTGGGGAGTGATTTTAAGTTCTTTAGGGTTTGAGGTAAGATACCCCAAATTTTTCTAGGGGGATACATAGAAAGCTGAAACTATCTTAAATTTTTAAATTTTGATCCCTGAAACCCGTTCCGAATATACTTTTATGATTCCCTTTGAATCTTTCCCCTAGCCTCCCAAAAACCTTAACTTTCCCTGGATTTACAAGGAAAAGCTCTCCCCCGAGAACGGATCAAATTTTTTCTACGTTCAACAAGTGATTGGAAAGGAAAAAATTAAACGAAACAAAAAGCGCGTTATGGAAAAACCACCTCAAAAGACTAGGGTTCTTGTAATTAAAACTAACCCTGCGGACTGCTACCCCGATAAATCCTGTCAATTTACAATGACCATAACGCGGATTTCATCATTCGGGGTTGGGTTTTTCACAAATATGAAAATGGTGGCCGTTTTGAGGGATCTCTTTTACAGGGTTTGCGGGTCATTGGAAAAATACAGTACTTAATTTTTCTAGTACGCGCTTTTTCCCTAACTACGAGAGCTTCAACAAATTGTTCTGTTCAAATTTTTTTCCCCTGAAGTGTCCCCGGGACCCCGAGAATTATTCATCAAAAAATGCAAATTTTGGTACCCTTTTCCCAAGAAAAATCTACAAGATTGCACTTTTCAGGATAAGAAACCTTTTGTGTCAGGATCACCCTTTCTATAGGCACGAGTAAAAAATTCCAATTTAGGTAAAACCCATAATTTCCGGGTTTTCTCCTGCTTTTTTACGTTTAGAACGCCCGGGAATTTTTTTTTCTCCTTGGAAAGGGGAAAGTCTCCTTTCCCCCCCAAAAATTTTTTTCACGTTTCTTTAAGTTTTCAATTTATTTTCCGTCAAAAAGAGCTAAACTACGGTCACAAAAAAACCCACGTCTTCTTAACGTTGGCGTTAGTTGGGGGGTTTAAATTTTTCCCTTTTACAGATTTTTGGGTTGCGCTGAAATGTTTAAATTTTTCCCTCCTTTTACTTTTTTCATGAATAAATGAACATGTCTAGCACCTCTTTTTCCAGACATGCACGGGAACGATCCTGGCTTTTTAGAGTTTCTGCCCGTGTCCCTATAAGAATCACTACCTTGTTTTTTTGCAGTGTAACATTTCAAATATTTGTTAAACCCTTTTGAAGCGTCAATATTTTCATTTTTGAACGGAAGCGGGAAACCCCCTCTAGATTAAACTTTACAAAATTAGGGTTTAAAACGATAAAGCTGGCTCTTTTCCCGCGGCTTTAAAGAGGCACGGGCCCAAAACGGATACAGGGGAACAAAGTCCTTTTTTCGCTTTAACATTTATCGCGCTCTACCTCCACTATAGTTTTTTGGGATTTTAACGTGGACCCCCATGTGAAAAAAGGGGTTTTTTGAGAATTTACTACATTTCCCAAGTGCCGTTTCTATCCACCCCCGAGTCTCTAAAACGCAGCCCTTTAATCTGAGAAAGGGGTGGAAAGACCACATTATTTTTCATTTAAACTCCCCCAGTGTATTTTGGGGTTAAAAAATTTTTGTATAGAGAGGAATTGAAAAAAACCCTTTTCAATTCTTTCCTTTTAGTAGGATGCCTTTAAAAATTTGCAAAAGAGGCCCACAATTTACCTTTTTCGACCGTTCGGTTTGATTTTTTTTTTCTACGTCCCTTTTAAATTTTAAAAAAATCCCCCACGCAACGAGAAAAGACGGGATCCTTTTAGTGTGTTAATTTCCCAATTTTAGTATGTCTTTTACGTCGGGGTTTGCTTGTTCAATTTTGTTTAAAGAAAGTCCCCAGTAGTCCACGTAAAACCTAAAATGAGTAAATCCTGTACCTAAGTTTCGTGATAAGGGCAAAATCTTTTAAAATTTTGTTTCTATATTTTCCCTGGTCCGGTATCAGTTTCGCCCCGGGTCTTAAACTGGCCCGGGGAAATTTTCAATTAAACATTATACACCTTCCTTCGCGAAGAGCAACCCTCATGTACAAGTATCTAATTAAAAGTTGTTCATTTCTCTAGATCCCCGGAGTATTTCACCCCATTCCCCTTAGTTTGCCGAATTCAAAGTAGGAGGTGACAAACCCCACTCGTTTTGCGGGGGTTCTGTTATGTTTTTTAGTGGATTTTGCTCTAAAAAAGGGCCCTACTCCCTCCCCCCAGTAAATTTCTTCATTTTGGGGCCCGCTTGCTTTATAAACTCCCTTTGAGCGGCTCTGAGAAAAGTATAAAAAACCCCAAACAGGGACAACTGTTAGCCGTTTAAAGAAACCCATGGGTATACAAACTTTTAAACTAAAGTTTGTGGGTTTTGTGTGTGTTTTTTTCGGGATGGTTTCGCATTTAAAGGGAAAACGAGTTGTCCCCCCTGTAACCCTCATTTGTGCATGACGTTAGTTTAAAATCCCCTCATATACTAATTGGGAAAGTTTAACCTGAGAGTTTTCCAAAATAATTGGGGGGAGGGTTTTAAAGCAAGGCTCGAACCTGAATCGTCCCAAATTGGGGGGAAGCTGCCCCGATTTTTCGTAGAAGAAGTGGAAAAAAAAAACCCCCCTTCTCTTATTCATCATGACTGAGATTTGAAACTTGTTAAAAAAAAAAAAGTTTTTCCAAAAAATTGGGAGGTAAAGCAAGACTCGAACCTGAATGCTGGTTTTAAGGAACAAACCCGCAATTTTCGTAGAGTAGAAGTGGAAAAAAAAAACCCCCTTTTTCTCATTCTTCATGACGAAATTCGAACCTTGTAAAAAAAAAAAAGTTTTTCCCAAAAATTTTTTGGGGGGGCAAAAACGAACTCAAACCTGAATCTTTTGTTTAGGAAAATGACCCGCTTTTCGTAAGTAAAAAAACCCCTTCTCTTCATTTTCATGATGGATTCGAACCTTGTAAAGAAAAAAAAATTTTTTTTCAAATAATGTGGAAAAGGACTAAACAAGACTCGAACCTTAATCCCTTTTGTGTAATAAAAGGCCCCATTTTCGTGAGGTTTAAAAGTGAGAAGGATAAGGTTTTGAATCAAGCTGCGTTTTCTGAGGGCGATTTTCTCAAAAAAAAGGGTTTCGATTTTTACTTCAAGCAAAAAACGAGTACACTTCTTATAAATAAACCCTTTTTTATATCTAAAAAAATTTTGCGTAATTAGTTAAAAGCGTATAAAATCGAAAAGGGTTAAAAAGGGCGTTTAGGGTAGGAAAAGAATAAACCCCTTTAAATTTAAATTTAAACCAAAAAACATATTTAAAAGTATGACTCGGAAAAAAACAAATTTTTTTTAAAGCTAAAATTTATAATGTTTAGCGTATCAAATTTAGCCCCGACTGAGTTTGAAGAATCAATGAGGAAAGAAAGATATTATGTTTTAAACTTATTATTAGGGGCTGCGTCTTACTACCCTTCGGGTTTTTAAAGCTAATGTGTAATGGTAATGAAATGGAGGTCTACAGTTTTAAGGGGGAAAACCCAAAACCCCGGTGGGGTCCGGGGAATTTCCCCCAAAAACAAAAAGATTCCAAAAAAGGTTTTTTTTTTTGGGAAAAAATGGTTATCATTTGTAAAATCACAAAGGGTTTGAGGAATTTAACCCCATTCGTGAAGAGTTTTTAAAAAAAAACATTTCTTGTACAACCTTGACGAGGAAAAAAAACATCTTTTGATTTCGTTAATGTGGGAATGGTTGGGGATTTAAATGAAGGATCTTCGTTTTTTAAAAATGGAAAACCGAACCCCGGGAGAGGTTTCCGAAAATTCCCCCCCATTTCCCAAAATATCCTGAAGGGAAAGGGTTTTTTTGGGAAAAAAAGTGTTATTATTTGTAAAAATCACAAAATTAGAGGAAGTGAACCCCCATTCGTTTTAGGTTGAAAAAAAAAATTTTTTTTGACATCCTTTAAAGAGAAAAAATACATCTTTCGATTACTGGGGGAGAAATTTTAAATTTAAGGAAACTACAGTTTTTTAAAGTGGAATTTCCCAAAAAAAAATTTTGGGGGGTCTGGCATTTTTCCCCCCCAATTTACAAAATATCCTGAAAGGGAAATTTTTTTTTTGGAAAAAAAAGTGTTACCCTTTGGAAAATCACAAGAATTAAGGAAGTGAACCCGCCTTCTTGTAAGTTGAAAAAACACACCCCTGTACATCCTAACTGAGATTTTAGCAAAAAAAACACAAAATTTTGAAATTTATTTGATTAAACCCCCAGAAATGGTTTTAAAAAAACCCACTTCGAAGCTTATGAGGGGCCGCTTGTGTTTTTTTTGGGATTCCCTGGTTTCCCCTAGAAGGGAAGTCGGGTTTTGGGGAGCTCCCTTTAGTGATCGTCAGTGAGTAGAGAAAAACGGCCCGGGAACCCCCTTATTTTGTTCTCCCAAAAAGGTGAGAAAATCTACGCCCCCTTAAAAAAGTTTTTTACTTTCCCCTTTTTTATTAGTGATATAATAAAACCTGGCCCATTTTCTAAATCTGTCGATTCCTTGACCTATCTCATCGAAACCGATTGCTGACAAAAGGGGCTGCTTAGTATTCACTGACTTCTTGATTTTTTGTTGTTTAGAAAATAAAGATTTTAAAAGGGAATGAATTTTACTTAAAGGGGGAAATCAATATATAGAAGTAAGGGGTTCAAACCCACTTAAATCCCCCCTTCAAGGGGGGGGCCCCCAAAGGGGTTTGGGGGTCCTTAGGCCCCCCCCCTTTAGAAACGTGAGAAGTTTCGAAGTTCCCAAAAAAAAAACCCCGCGGCCCAAAAAGAGTATTTAGGCACACGGAAAAAAACTACTTTTTAAGTCCCCTCTTGTAAAAATTTCACAGCCATTACGTTCAAAAAGGGTTTTCTGCCCAAATTCAAAAAGGAAAAAGATGTTAACTTCCTGGAAAGTTTTAAAAGCGAAAAGATTTTTAACTTCCGAAATTAAAGTTCTCACGCTAGGGGGGGCAGAGCTAGCTGGGCCCAAATTTGCAGGGAAAAAATTCATCACTTTTTACCCCTTAAAAGTTCTTAGCAAGGAGGGGGCGGGGTAGGGAAAGAACGTCCCTTTTTTAATCGGGTTTTTGAGAAGCCTGCATCATAAACTAAATTAAAGGGGTTTAAAAACCCTTTTTTTTTTAGTTTTATTTTCTGAGAATCTTACGCCCCTATGACAAATTTTTATCTTAAACCCCAAACGAACAAGCCTTTTTTCTAATGGTTCCCCCCTCCTTCAGCAAGTCATAGAATCATTTCCCCCCCCTCTCCGCACCCGCGAGTCCACGCCGCGGGAGGGGAGGAAGGGGTGAGGGGGGGCCGATTTCCCGCCCTGAAAGTTGACTTCTGTTCCCCCTACTGTCTGGGCATGCTAAACCTGCCTTATTGGATAGAATGATGTCCTTCCCAAGTGTTTCGTTTCTCCTCTCTACAGGGAAAAAGAGCTCCATCAGATAACACACTGTCTAAGGCACCAGCTGAAGATCTACTATCCCGGAACAAGTTGTGTAAATATACACACGCGCAAGGGACGGGTTGGGCCGTTTCAGGTCCAAGAAGCATGGGGTTTCTTAGCACCCCCAAACACAGAACTCACAATGCTGAACGAATTTTCAAAACACTCAGTGTCCTAGATAAACGATAGTTTAAATTCTTCTCTTACTACTTATTTTCTAATTTCCTGGAAAAGGCAATTGTCACTTACTTTTCAATCCTGGCAGCAACTACTTCCCATTCATGACCAGTAGCAGGTGTTTCCAAATATTTGATAACGCATTCACTATCGCTGAACACACCTTGGGTACGATTTCTGAGATACTTTGTTTAAAAAATCGTAAATAAATACATTAGCGAATGATTAGAATCTCCAGTTGCCAAGAATCTTAAGGTAACTGCTAAGCGATCATTGACCACGTATAGCTTCACAATAGTTTGTATGAAGATTTGAAATTATTGAGCCTATCAACGAGATCAGTAATTCAAAGTCTCCCATTCGACATTCTGGTAAAATTATTTAAAAACGCATCTAGCCATAAAGTATCGAAAATATTAAAACGTATTCTCCAATATATTCATTCCTACGTCCAAGAAATTGCCCTCTGCCACCCCTGGGAGGACTAGGTTTTGCTATCAATAAATAAACTGCAGAAATGCATGCTACCCAACAGCACGCCGCAACACTCATTGCGTCCATTGTAACACAATTACTACATCCATCAAAAAAATACACCACGAGACAAATTTAGCGAAACAATTTGTACGTCCTCGAACACTTGGTAAACAGACAAAAATGTTTGACTTAAACTGTTCGAGTAACTTTTATTTTTTTTTTTTTTTTTATTTTGTTCGCCAAACATGTCCCTTAAATTTGTTCGCCCAGTGTGGACGAGGCTTTAGTCAAACATAATGTTCACATACCAGATGTTGGGATCCAGCTCTGAGCCGTACATAAATTTCACTCACCGGGTGTTCAGCATCCAGCTCTGGCCGTACATAAATTTCACTCACCGGGGGTTCAGCATCCGCTCTGAGCCGTACATAAATTTTACTCACCGGTGCTCAGCATCCAGCTCTGAGCCGTACATAAATTTCACTCACCGGTGTTTCAGCATCCAGCTCTGAGCCGGGACATAAATTTCACTCACCGGGTGTTCAGCATCCAGCTCCCAGCCGTACATAAGAACTCTCTGTGCGCGGTCCAGATGATATTTTACGAGGAAACCAGGGCATCTCTTCAAAATCTATAACAGGTAGATTTGATATTCAAGTAAATAAAAATTATTGTATGTTTTTAGTTTCAAACTCACGTGTCACGATGTTTATTTATAAATTATTAAGTCGAGTACACACTAGCGAACCCAACACCATCGGAGCGATGTGGACGGTCATCTCCACACAGCCAACCAGAGCACAAACAAACAAAGTATATTGTCTAGTGTTAATCGAGAAGGAACGTAGTGTACCTTTTTGACGGTCCACATTGGCAAACTATCTCCATCACCAAACAACTTTTTAAAGGGCATGGAGATGAGCACGGCCGGTTTCTAAGGCGATTTCTCTGTACCCGAGTACTAAGAAAACTATTATACATATTTGAATAAAATTTTTACTACTGTAAAGATAAATTTTACTTCATGGTTTATGTTTTATTCATATCCACCAATCCCCCTTCAAATTTAAGTTTTTAAAAAATAATTTAAAGAACACGCATAAAACAAACTGGTCTTGTTATTGAAATGTGGGAAGACTTAGGCTAAAACAGTTTTTTATTATATTACAATAAACACATTTATCTATTTATTTAGTATAGTTTAACGCCAATTAAAAAATTATATCTTTGTAAGCAGATTTGTTTAATTGATTTTTACACGATTGTATTTTCTTGGTTTTTAAAGTTTTGTTTAATAAATCTGTAGGGCAAAACATAAATCTGGTAAATATGATTGAAATAATTACCCTTTCATTTTTCAACATACATATTAATCTACATTAAAATAATGTGGTACAGTTTTATTTTATATCAATAAAGTGCTGTGGTGTTTATGCTGCAACCTATCGGTGTAAGGTTTAACAATATGAGCCTCTCGTGAAAACTCAAGGCAGGATGCAAGCGTTGCACTGTGATCCACAATGTTTGCAGGAAAAATATCAACTCGGCTACGTTCATTTATAAACTCAGTTGTGTGAATACGATGGTTTTGCAATGGAAGCCGTTTCTGTAAAAAGAGATCGAAGAAAATAAAATAAAAAATACACTATTTCTCAACCAGATGAAAGAAAAGTAAATGTTCTGCTCTTGTGAATTATATATTTTAAAATGTGCTATAGATTTAATATCGTTTTTGCTGGAAAATACAATTTTAATACTCTAATTTACAATTCATCCATTAATATCAAATCATGGGCGTAGAATATTTAATTAATATAATTATGGTACCCACTTTGGTAACCGCATGATATAAGGTACTACTCTCGCCATAAACTGGATTGCCGAGGAGGGGGATCGGGACTCGATTCCAATTAAGTGCTATGGGGTTATTATTCCTAAACTGTTTTCCACTCACCTTCCACGCAAATGTGAGTGTATGTCATCAAAAAGCAACCTTACTCTTTTCTAACATATTAGCTTAATTCGTACATCGGCGTAAAACCCACACATGTTCAGTTCACTTAGGTGTACCAATAAAACCCTTTGGCGCTACCTTTGGTAATCTGATCTGTAAACAGTCAATAATTTGGTATTGATAATACAGGCTATCTAGATCATTATGGACTATTGGCAATTTAACAAGAAATACACTTGTCACAATAGATAAATGTCGTGAAACTATTTTGCTATCAATTATAAAGCTGGATAATGAAAGGGGAGTGGAGGTACTAGTGAAGATGCCTTGACCACCACTATTTTAAAATTAATAACATAGTTAACATAGCTAATAACATAGTTCTATATTTCATTTTGACAATTATTATTTGATAAAATAAATTAATCACAAATATCATATTTACTTTCACGCACCCCTTGGGTGCCATAGCATGCCCAAAGAGATGTAAATAACGTAAGCTCTACTGAGGAAGGGGAGGGAACACAAATGCTAAGATGAAGGTGTTACTCAACACATATAAGAATGTGCACTGTAAAGATTATTTCCATGGCATTTTTTTGTTCTTAGGATTTTAGAAAGTTTTTACTTCTTATTACCTTCAATGTTATCCGTAAATCTACAATAATGAAGTAGTGTGAAGAAGAAATACGGTAGTTAGGGAAGTTTTCCTACATTTGCGAGGAAGGTAATGAGCAATCATGAGGGAAAACACCCCAGTTCACGTGGCCGAATTCAACCAAAATTTGAATAATTAGAATAATAAGTTCATAAGCGTTTAGCCCGAACGGGTAGTAAGACGTAGTGCTAAAAATAAATAAATACAAATTGCGTGTTTAGAACTGTTTTAAGAAAAAACACCTTCAGTACACTCTATTGGGATTTGAACCCCAATCTCGTCATCAGAAAACCAGTCTAATACGAGAAAGTAGAATGAAAAATGTTTTCTTCCATTAGTTAAGAAATATAAAGAAAACCATACTACTGATTATTTGAGTTCAATCTATAAATAAAGTAGCAGATTTCTACAAAGTATGTGAGTGGTCTTTGATACAAGGCGCACTCTAGCCTTTGCCTTCCAAGAAACTTCACCCATATAAACAACAGATTAGCTCACTCCCCCTTCACTCTTTCAACCAAACTTGACAGATATGACAACACTGCAACTCTAGCTCGGTGTTGGTTAAACAGTCCAGATAGTTCAATATATGGACGTTTCTTAGGAGTTGCGCTGATAGCGCTTCTCAAGTTTTACAAGGTAGTCTTCCACTTAAGGACTTACCCTAATCAATCTTCCCCGAGTGGGTTGCGTCATCTTGGCCACATCTCTTCCGAGTTGAGTGTAGGAAGTAGTATATTTGGCTGTGTGTGGAAAAAGCTCAAACTCAACTCTAATTAAGATTAAAACCAAACTCAGATATCATAAAATCACTTCAAAAATGTGAGCCATTCAATTAATAACTACATTTCCCTTCTAGAGTACCACTCTAAATAGCTTCTAGAGGCAACTAATTTTCAAATTATCTGTAGGAGCTCACACCAATTAACTTCAGGTGAATTTAAATTTGAAAAATAGATTCTGCAAAAAATCAAATACAAAAAGAGTCTAGACTCTAGAGCAGTGGTTCACGAAATCTTCCAAGAGGTTTGCCAAAATATTTATATAGTGGCGGATTTTTAACGAAAAGTTTGTGAAATTGGAGAGACACATTTACAAGATTCTATTATCTAAACTTGATGAGTTTTCTATCCTTTATCTCTTTAGAAACCTACCCCTCCCCCCCCCCCCCCACCCATTAATTTGTTTTTTGGTTGAGTTCAAAGGAGGAATTCCCAATGTTAGCGACAGCTTTGTTACCATTTTCTTAAACGTAGGTGAGTAGCTGTCAAACAAATTTGAAACTTAAATTGGCAATGAAATTTTGTGATTAAAGAAGGCTATTTCATTTATGTCAAAGCAGCATCTCCATTACCACTTTAAAAACATGTAAAATGTGATAATATTACTACCGTAAATATAAGAAAATGTTACTATAGTACTTCGCTTATTTAATTTCAGTTTCTCATTTTAAAATAAATGTATAATTATTTTGATCTTGTACTGAAGTAGTTACAATATTATTCCATTTTATTTGTTGTGGTATCCCAAAGAACTTACCGAGCTACAGTAGTTTAATTTAAAGGCATTAAACATTTTGATTACAATTAATAGCATAATTTAATAAAAATTAGATATAAAATTAACTAGATATTTACCAGGGTGTTTATGCAACTCAGATATTTGTAAAAAAAGTTCAAAGTCAAGAAAATTTGGGAACACCATTCTAAAAGGAATCCTATTTTCAAAAACTGATGAGGGATGACCAACCACTTCAATTTGTTTATAGAGGACACTAATTTTCAAAAACTTGAAGGTGGAAAATTGACTCCCCTTTAACCACCCCCGTTTATACAATACAAATAAAATTCTATGAACATTGGAGTATATATTTACCCAAAAAAATAAAAATAGATTATAGCTTTTAATGATTGTAAACCATAAAAAAATATATTTTATAATCCATCCTCATTAACGTGTTTTTTTACCATACATTACAAGAAAGAGAAGCATAAAAAAGTAATATATATTAAATATTAATCACTTTCAAAAAGCTTAAATTTGCTATACACGGTTTAAATGTTACCTTGAAAAACCTCAGGCTACATATTAGTCGAGTTCTTCGTCCCCCCCTCATCTTACATTTAATACCGGAGCCTATCAGTAGATGGAATGGCCACCTAGTACAGGACGCTGATTGGCGATTATTTATATTCCTGGCCTGTGATTGCCTGTTATTTATAGCACAGGCTCAGTACAATGTTGCTAATTCACCCCTCAAGTTTGACCCCCTTTTAGTATACGTATTTATTCCCCGCACTCGTAAATTGTGCGTTCCTGTCTCATTTGATTTTTTTTTTCAATTTGATTTTCCCCCAATTTTTCACCCCATTTGATTTTATATTACTCACTTGATTTGAGGTGTGACTCATTAGATTTTAATGTTTATCCCATTTGATGGGTGTCCCAGGGTTTTGGTGTGGAGCTTATTTTATTTATTGATGGGGAGTGTGCAGGGCTCAAGCGTCAGGCACTCCTCCTACGAGTGTCGGCAATTCGCCCACGGAGGGTTTAGGGAGCGTTGATCCTCTTTCCACATCTATGAGAACACTACTGTTTTTTCCCGGGGGTCCCGTCATCCTGGTGATGATTTTTAAAAAAATGTTTAGTTTTTTTGAAAATTTTG
>JBCFYV010002462.1:0-35995 GCA_039000515.1 Timema cristinae
ATTAAAAACTTTAATAGTAGCAGGGGTGCCCGCAGGGTGGAGGGGGTGGGGGGAGGTTCATGGCGCAAGGAGTGCAAACTACAAGATGGTCAAGCAGGAATGAAGCACTGCAAACATTTGTCACCTGCTATGACACAATAAAGGAAACTTTGTATAGTTTGTTCATTCATTGACAAAAAAAAAATCTGATAATGGCACAAAGGCACTGGAGACTGCTGTTAAAACAAATGCTTACTTTGAAAACATCTTCTCAATACATATTACCTCAGCTCTTTTTAAAGTGCTCTCATCAATTACAATTGTTCTACAATCAAAAATAGGGTATTATATCATTGTGCCGATAATTGTTTCTGAAACAAAGCTAAACTTGTAGAAATGTGAAGTGAGTCTGGGTGGAGCGATTCGATTCTTGCCTTTGCTGATGTGAATAAGATTTCTCAACCCACCGCAGAAGCAGAAAACGTAAGAAGTTTATGGATGAAATGGCTTATCGATAAAAGATAGAAAATCCTCTTGAAGAGGATCAGAATGGAAGCTTATTTTCAAGTATTAGACTACCTTATTAGCAAACCCAATGACAGACTCTCTGACAGTTCTCTTTCTATAGTCTCACAAATGGCAGTGCTTTCACTTGAAGTAATTCTATTAGTTGCAAAAGAAAAGGAAAAGCAGGGATATAAACCTGGTTCTTGATCAGTGAAAGACTTGTGGGGGTTTTACGATCTTGATAGTAACTAAATAATAGAGGCACTAGTCACTTTTTGCAAATGTTTATAGGCTTCTCACTCAGAAATGGCATTTCAGACCTGATTTCAGAGAAAGAAAAGTGTAAAAATAAGACACCAGACAAAGAATCTGTCGTTCCAGGAGGTGAAGGTGGAAATGAAGTTGAAGTTTGTAAAATGGATAGGAGGAAGAAGTTAAAGATCGTGATGAGTGGCTTTTATCTGTTTGATCAGTGGGAAAAAGAGTTTTTTATTAGGTCTTATAGATGACTGCAGTTTATGTCAGCATTTTCTCAACTTACCATGCTGTATCGTATCCTTTTATCGTTACCTGTAACAAGTTGCTCAGTGGATGACGATGAGCCGTTTTAAAGATTGTAAATAACAGGTTAAGAAGCAGCTTAGGGATGATATTGTTGTGAAGATTATTAATACTATCATCTGAGAATGACATTTCAAGAAAATCACAAATGAAGAAATTATCGAAAAGTTTGCCACATCAAGTACACAGAGAAAAAAGTTTTCTTTTTTTTTTTTACTAAAACCTTATAAATAGAAACCTAAAACCCTGTGCTTTAAGAATTTATTTTCTGATTATATTGTAATTATTTTCAACCTGGGCTTGTTAAAAATGTTTTTCTTTCCCTCCGCATAAGATAGCTGTGTTTCGTCATTACTCTAAAAACAATTTTTTTTTTTTAAAGGTTTTATGTCTACGTACCTAACCATGTAAATATTACGATGATTCTTATATATTAGTTTTTGAAACTTTAGTTTGTTTTTTTTCAATATCTGATTAATGATATATTGATCTTTATTGATGTCCTTCCTTTTTTGTATTCAATTCTTTTATTTACTTTAAATTTTTTTAAGTCGTTTATGAATGTAAAAAACTTTTTATATACAACAGTTTAGGTTAAATATTTGGTTTATTTATAGACATTGATTTTTTTTTAAACAAATGTTTTTTTATTATTGTAGTTTTTTTCATTCGCAAAATGTAACTAATATCTTTTGTATGAAATGAAATTGATTTGAAAAAATAAACCGTTCATTTTCTTAGCTGTTCTGATTTTTTTTTTTATCTCATCAAAAAAGTTCTCTAACTGGTTTTACAAAATACAAAATTGTATGCTTTGATGTGGATTCTTTCGGAAATTTGAGATTTCAATAAAGGTTATACGGTTAATTGGATTTGGGGGGGTGGGGGGAGTAGAGAAAATTTCTGGGGGGATGGGCACCCCTGCATAGTAAGACTTTTCATAGAAAAAGTTATCTTGAAAAATTAAGCACACCATTCGAGAAAATATGTTTCATTATCTTTAAGTTTATATAAAAAATTTGAATTTCATACTTCTATACCACTAAAGTGTCTGTAAAGAATGGAAATTCCTTCAGGAAAATCTGGAAAACAGAGAAAACTTGTTTTTAAGAAATATTGGCAACTCTGAGATTGTTCAATTTTTATGATTTAACACTGTCTATTGCAAATAGATACCCGGCGGGTGGCCATGCGGGCTAAATGGGTTTAACTTTATCTAGTCTGGGCTTCCAGGGGTGGAAACTCAAGGTACGAATACTGGCCAGGTTTTACTGAGGGTGATTATTATTAGATGGTTTTCCACTTTCCTTCCACGCTAATTTTGATGAATTTCACCTAAATCATACCTTTTTCAGGAATATCCCAGTGCAGTAATTAAAAGCTTATATCTCAGTCCACTGGTAAGACGCAGAGATGAAGTTAAATAATATTTTATTTTTTGATTTTACTTATTTTGTTAAGACCTATTTCAGACATTCAAGTTGAAATATTTTTGGTTTAGAAAAATTTAACTTTAATTTTTTTCTGGAAAATCCGTCATGGATAATTTACCTTTAATTTTTTAAAGGTAAAAATGTCCAAATATTTAAATGTAATTAATTCATTCAAGATATATCAAAATGTTAAAGTTTACATGCACATCTAATCACGCCCCCTCCCCTTACGAGGTAAGCAAGGACTGTACATGTTATATAAAAAAAACAGCTCCGATCTTAATACATTCTTATTAATTTTTCTCCACACTTCCCATCCTTGCATACTCCCTTCGCTTTAACAACACCATATACCAAGTCATACACGCTCTTTTATTCGTAAAACTTAAAATATTCTTCCTTTTTCAGACATTCATCTATATAACATTTAGCCACGCCCTTACATGGCCTGCCTCTTCCTTTTGTTTTCACACACTCCAACTTCATATTTTTTCTTTGGCACTCGATCCACACTCATCCTCTCAATATGCCCCACCAACGAAAAGAGGCTTCATTCAATTGACCTATTGAATTCCTTTTCAAAAATGCACTCCCTCATCACCCATTTATTACTGACTCTGTCCATACAAGTTTTTTCACATACATTTCTTAGATACTCATTCCAACCTTATTCACCTTACTCTTGTGATTATCCTAACAAACCTATGATTCACATCCGTAAAAAACAACGTTGGGGTTAACACACTTGTATATAATGTCATATTCTAACTCTTTCGATACTTAATTCTTTGCAATAAACTAGATACATCCAAATACTCTCCGAGATGCATTCACCCGTCTGTCGATTTCACTCTCTATCCTTTCCCTTTTCACAAAACATTCTACCCAGATTACACAAAATCATTCACTTGTTCTAACAGTTTTTTTCATTTATACTAGGCTGAATATCATTTCCTTCTCCGTCATTATCAAAAACTATCACTTTAGTTTCGAGACATTAATACGAAGATCCAAATTTTGTCTGTCGCCCATTCAAACAATTTAATGTATTCTACAAGCACGTTCATTTCAAAATATTAATTACAATATAATTTGCATTAACAGCACTCTTTCATTCACATTGTCCATTTGCATACCAACTGCGTCCTCACAAAACATCCCTCATAACTTATCCATGAAACTTTAAACTTTCCATGGGGACATATCACAACCTTGTCTAACATCCTGTCCAAAGTCAAACGATTCGCAAAGAACTCCATCCACTCTAACGCACGCTTTACTTCCATCATACACCACCATATTGCATTTACTAACCATACATACACACAATATTCATAGCATTTAATAATATAACAAAAGGACAGTACAGGTGATACCAGTTCTCATATCAGTAGAGATGCATTTAAAAACATAATAAATCAATATATTGATATATATCAATAATTTTACATTTTCCCAAGGTATGTATCAAAAGTTAAAGATGTATTTCTTTATTTAGAAACCGTGTCTTCTTACTACCCATTGGAATTAGACGTATATATATACTAATTATGCTAATGAAGAGGATGAGAAAGGTTGAATTTAGATTAAATGTGCCTTCATTTTTCCTAAGAGAGAGGAAATGGGACACCATTTAGGAAAAACCACCATCAGTACACCCAACCGAGATTGAACCTAAATCTCCCGGTCAACGGCAGTCCGTCTATTGCGAGAGTAGCACCTTAGAGCATGCGGCCACCAAAGGGAATGTATGTATATTGATCAAACTCTATCGATATATCGTTTTTTTCGTGATATTGAATTGCAAATGCTCTTGGGGAATTTTTAAACGGCGGTACTAAGATAACTCTTTTTTAATGCTATTCTTCGGCCCCTTTTTGTTTTGTTAAGTTTTATTTAGCTTTTGAAAATAGCAGAAAAAATTAGTAAAGTAGGAAAAATCAATTTATTAGGAAAAATAAGGAAAATCTTTCAACTTTTTTTTCATTCACAGGCCCTAAATTGTATTTCAATATATGAAATATTCGATGAAGAAATTGATAGAACATATCGATACAAAAATATTTATATAAAAAATATCCATATTTTATAAAATATATTGAAAACATTTTTTACATAATGTAAACGTTGCAATCCCTACTTTTTCACATTCACGTATCGACTACACCTCTCGGTGGAAGAATGGAAAAGTATCACTAGCGTCGAGGCTTCTGGTCTCCTTAGACTTAATTGTTAGTACTTCGTTATTATAATTGAAGGAATTTTCAAATACATCCTCTACCATTTTTATTCAATGGAAAATATATTTTTACTGAAACTTTTTCCATCCTTAATCATGGAATTTGATGTAAAAAAAGGTTGAACTTGACATTTTATTATAGTATTTCGGTTATTTATTTACTCCTGACCTACTTGACAGAAGCGTCTACCCGACTGAAAGTTTTAAGGCTGATTTTGATTTTTGAGTAAAGGTTGCATCCGACACCTTAGCTCATTTGGTAGCGTGTTTGCTTACTGAACTAAGAGTTCCAGGTTCGATTTCCTGGGAAGGCCCAAAAATTAGTCATTTGTAAAATTTCGAGTTTACTCTGTCACGGTGATGAATTAAAGCCGGGGACTGAAAAATGTGCTGTCCTAGTCTTAAGTTAGATTAAAAAGGCAACGTGAAGATACGACAGGCCTACTAGCAAGCCGGTAATTGGAAAATATATGGCTTGGATAAAAAACTGACACAGACCACAGGCTGGAAACAGTAATTGATGTATGTAAAGAGTTAAAGGTTGCCATTGTAAAGCCTTATCCTGTGCTATAAAAGGCGAGCGGACATAGTAAATAAAGCGTTAACCTTTGGAGCTACGCGTCTTACCTAACTTTCAAGCTAGCCGACACACGAATTACTAAACATAACGCGACGAGGGGGGAAAAGGGATTTTTAAGTAAATTTATCAGTATTCATCTGAGGAGAGGGGTAGAAAACCACAAACAGTATGTATGGACATGAATCAATAAAAAAAATATTATTTCGCCATCAATTCTTTGTCATTGATTTTGAAAACAAGATTAGTGCCAAACATGGGACCAAGCGTGCCCCTCATTGGTTACCCTGGCTGCGCTCCTTGTTCTCTCTGTCTCCCTCCTTGTCTAGCAGGTAGGATAGTGACCTTCTCACTTGGCTGGGGATTAGAGGGGCCAAGGGGTGCGGGGAGGAGGGCGGAGACGCTTTCCCGGAAGGGTCGGGGACCCATTTTATTCTGGACTCTTAACTTTAAAAAATGGAGGATTCCAGACCCTTAGCTGTCACCACCCCTATATAAACAAGCTCAGCGAAAAGCCGTGCAGAGAGAGAGTAGATTCAGTCTTTGGCTCTCAACCATGGGACTGGGAGTTTGGGCCGGCGTGTCCAGTGTGTGGACCTTGCGTTTTCCAGTGTGTGGACCGGCGTGTCCAGTGGTGGACCGGCGTGTCCAGTGTGTGGACCGGCGTGTCCAGTGTGTGGACCGGCGTGTCCAGTGTGTGGACCGGCGTGTCCAGTGTTGGACCGGCGTGTCCAGTGTGTGGACCGGCGTGTCCAGTGTGTGGACCGGCGTGTCCAGTGTGTGGACCGGTGTTTGTGTATCGCGGGTCATCGCAGTGTATCGTGTGCGGGACAAGTGTTGGACTAAGTACACGGGTGATGTAGACATTTATTGTTACTGTGTTAATGAACATGTTTTGGGGACTGTATTTAAATATTTGAATTTAGTTATTAGGTGTTTTATAATTTTTAAATTTAAATTTATTTATATCTCTGTGCTTATTCGTTAATTTAAGTTACAGACTTGTTTAAGGTTATTTTTTTTATTCAAATTTAATTACTTGTTTAGTTTATAATTTAATTTAGATATATAGTTAATCAGTGTGTGTATGTGTGGTAATTTTAATAATCATAACCTTGAATATTCCGTGGGCATTTTTATTCGTGTTTGGTCGGCAAACCTCCCCCCAATATCTCTAAAAGAACTCGTGGTTCGCACTTTCACGTGTGAACGGCCTGTGACCCTCCCAGGTCACGTGCCCCCCACGTTAACAATAAAATTTTTTTTTACCCATTAGTATGTTTCTAAAATAATGTACATTATCTCGTTTCTCATGCATATATATTTTATATATTTATAAAATATATACCCCATATTTTACTTAACAGTAGCTGGGGACGTGATTGCAGCCGAAAAACTATAACGTAGCGGGGGGTAAAATGGAAAATTGTTTAAGAGTAGCTGGGGTCCTCATAATGCCCTGGGCTAACTTAGTTATAGGGGGGAAAACAAAGGTGTTCCGGAAATTTTTCATGGATTAACACTGCTCAATTTTCCTAGTGCCCCACCTAACCCTCTTCCTGTTATTTAACTCCCCTAACTTCAACTCCGGGCTGAGCTCTCCTAGTAATTCCCAAAACTTTACTTTGTGGAAAGGTCATTCTATTTTAATAAAAGCGTGATCCTTATTCTTAATCCATCGACTAGTTTTTCTATCATAAAAGGGAAAATGAAAGACTTTCTTTCTTTCTTTCTTTTTTTGTAGCTGGGGCTATGAATATGTTAAATATGGTATTTAGTATTAGACATACACTATACTAGAGGAAAGGCTGCAAGCTATCACACTAAAATGTATTCAACACTTTTAAACTATACATTGAATATTAACATATAAAATAAATCCCTCATTCGACATTCTAGTTTTAAAACAAATTAACTATTTTTTTATTTGTATTTTCAGGGACAGTCGCTCTAAAATCACTGTTAGGAGCTGGAAAAGGTAGGTTTTATATTTAAATGGTACATGATAAACCCCTAGTTTTAAATTTGTTTTATTACAGTGTATCAAAAAAATTTTAAATATGAAATACATCAATATAAAAAGCGATAGGGTACGGTAATACACCTTTGCTAAGTCGATAGCAAAGTTTGTCTACTAAGCTAAGGGGGCCTGCATTAGATTCCTGGCATGGCCGAAAATTGATCATTGGTGACATGTAGGTTTGTTTTCCTTTTCAAAGTGATAAATTAATGGCCGGGGACTGTATTTAGTGCATGTTATAAAGTTAGATTATAAGGCAATGAAGCTAAAGATGGGTCTAGCAAGCCAGTAGTGGAAAATATATGGCTTGAATAAAAATTGACTCGGACCAAAGGCTGGTAACTATTAAAATATATAAAGTAAAGGATACGGTACATCAAGGTAGGGAACCAGCCTACGCACAGTTGAGTTAAATGTTAACAAAAAGAAATTCAAAGTATTAAGAAATACTTGTCTTTGGCTATGATGAAACACCTTTCTAACATATTTTACATTAAACTTTTAGTCAACTGACTTTATTGCAACATGTTTATCCAACGCAAATTAAACTTCGACTGACATTAATTTTTTTAACAAATTTGGGGGACATTAGTCTTTTTTGAAGATGAAGGGTTTTACATTTGTCAACATTAAAAAATTTTTGGCTTCGATGTTGAAATTTGAGCCCCATCTAAAGGGCCGACTAGTGGTTTTTAGATATCGACTTGCTAGAACCCTAAGCCCAATGAAGTGTGGTTTAACGAATTTTTAAACTTGACGTAGCGAAGCTAAAAATTTAAATAGTTTTTTTTATTTTTCTAATCGAAAAAATGGTTTCCTGGTCTCTATTTTGTATTCTAAGAAGTATAAAGAAAAAAGGCACTCGGTGGTCCCTAGTTTCAACTGATTACCACATTCTGTGGGATGAGAGTTGATCCGGGGTCTTAGGCTAAGTGCTCGCCTTAGACCTGATGTTCTTGGGTTTAAAACTCACCGAGGTCGATGATATTTCTGAGCGCTAAAAATCCGAAACACAACTTCCTTCGGGGGGAAGTAAAGTATTTGGTCCCATGAATTTTTGGGATGTAAAAGATTGCTGGAGGTATGGAAGTATTATTCCCCGGGAAAAAATTGTAGGTCCCTTAGCGCTCGCTCAAAAAATTCAG
The DNA here is from genome assembly GCA_039000515.1 of Timema cristinae. NCBI lineage: Eukaryota > Metazoa > Arthropoda > Insecta > Phasmatodea > Timematidae > Timema > Timema cristinae. The sequence continues at coordinate 8,462 of JBCFYV010002462.1, forward strand.
CATGGGAGCATTGGGGGAATTTACACACTTCCTGAATCATTAGTAAAATTGATTTTTATTAAAATGGGGCAGGGCAAAACCCGTTGAAGGGGGGGAGTTTGCCCCCCGTACGGATGAAAATAAATCACATCAAACCAACCTTCGGTTGTTTAATTTAGGAAACAAGTGCGATGAGTTGGGCTCTTAATCAGAACGTATTTTTTATCTCGCTACAGAACGATGGACGTTAAGGGACACCCTTCCCAATTTTTTGGTCCATCCCAACTCCTAAAAAATTATTTGAAGTCGAGCAAAGAGCTAAAATTCTTTTGCTTAAAAGGGATGGCCCCAGGGAAAAATAGCTTCGTCCATATACAGGCCCCCTCACCTGTTGTGGAGGCAATCCCTTCCACCAATTGTACATGAATATGAGCAATGAAACTGCTTTTAAAGCTTATTGACTACTTTTTATGTTACAATATGGGGGGAAGGGGATTGCCCCTCCTCCAATTCAAGTGAGGCGCTGCTGGATATAGAAGGGCTAATTTCCCCCGTGGGCCCCCTGTACTTCAACACCCACAAAAATCTTTTTTTTATAAAAAAAAAAATTAAGGTATGTAAATGTTTGATACGGATGAACTTTTTGAATAAGATATTTAAAGAAAAAATCAGTTTAAAAAAATTACTATATTAAAAAATTAACATAACGTAGCAGGGATCGATTCAAATTTTCTCATAAAATAATTTAATTTTTTTTTTTTTTTTAATCTATAATTCTCTTAATCTGGACTTTTTAGATATTAAAAGAAAGGAAACAACAAAAATCTTTTTTCGATTGTTCTATGTTTCAGGTTTCCCTTCACATTTTAAAATAAATGGTACACCAATCACACACTTTATCATATTGTGTATTTTTACTTAAAAGAAAATTGTCAAAAATTGGGTTTTCAGCAAGTTTTCATCATAAAAAAAAAAACAATCTCTTATCACAGCAACTCTTAAAGGATATAAAAAATTTTTATACCAAATTTTTAAAAATTTTTTTAGAAAATTTTCAAATTTTCCAAATTAAGTTATCTGTAAACTACCCTAAAAAATTTTTTTTGATATTAAAAATAACAACTTACTCTTCTTTATCATGAAAAAAATCTTCCCATACCTCATTTGAACTCATCTTAAAGGGGCCAAATTTGAAAAATCTAAATTTTTTTTAAAAATTGCCATAAGTAAACTGGGCGCTTTTAATTAATTTTTTGGAAAAAAAACTACAATATTATTGTCATTAAAATTTTCTCCCCCAAACCAATTTTGAACAAAATCATTGAAGTTTTTCTTTTTAAAAAAAATCACTCATCATAAAAAGCTTTAAACTAATTTTCCCCCGAGAAAAAACCGTTTTTGGTTTATTTGCAAAGTCAAAACCTCCCCCGTAACAATTTTTTAAAAAAAAATTGTTTGACCATTTTCAAAAATATTTTGGATTTTTTATAAATTTCTCTTCGGTAAACTACCCCCTAACGAAGTTTTACCCAAAAACTTGTTATTTGGAAAGTCAAAAACTCTTTTGTATTTTTAAAAATTAAACAAAATCATTAAAAACCTTTTTCCAAAAATTTTGAATTTAAAAAAATACTCATGACTAAAACTCCCTCTTAATTTAAGGGTTAGGGCACGGCGCCCTTTAGTTACAGGCCGGAATATTTAAATTTTTTGACAACACTTCGTTGATGCCGGTCAACGACAAAAGCCACTTTTCAGTATGATGATTTATTTAAAGTTTCTTTTTTACTGTGCGAGATTTTGTTTCTAGTGTAATTTACTTGGTTTGAAATTTAGCGTGGCTCAAGCTTTCTTGCACTATGTTTTGGGGTTATTATAGCAAAAACATATTATAGAGTAAAAATTTGTGGTGAGTTTAAATCAATTTAAAATGATTATTCAACCAACAGAAATGACATTATGCCAGAATTATCTCAGTTTTGAAACATTGTGGTTACCTAACTACACTTTGGGTCTGTTGTTTGTAATTCAGTGTTGCATTGGTTTTTTAGTTGGGTGTGGATAATGATACTAACTATTTCAATGATCTTACCAGAAGAGGATAACTAGTCCATCAACAACAGTTTTTGAGAACTGGGAGATATTGGACATAAAACACACAATAATTAATTTTTAAATTTAACAGAACAACCCACCTCGGTGGCCCTAGTTTTGGGTAACGCGCTGTTGTGTTTAGCTCGACTGCTGAGGATGGGGAGATCGAGGTTCGAATCTCGGTCGGGTGAACTGGGGGGGGGGGTTTTTCACTAAATGGTTTTCCCCTCTCCCTCCACGCAAATGCGGGTTCACTTCCTCTAAATAAACCTCATAATTCCTAATCCATTAGCGTAATTTGACTTAAAGCGTAAAAAACCCGAACGGGTAGTAAGACGCGGTGCTAAAAAATAACAGAACAGTTCGAAAATAAGTTTTATTTATCACAAAATCCCGAAGAAACTTTTCCTGTGCGCCCACTTCGGTGGATGCATGGTCTAAGGTGCTACTCTATCAGTAGACTATACTTCCGATGACGGGGAAAATTGAGTTCGAATCTTTGTTTGGATGTTTGTTTTCCAATTTCCTTCCACACAAATGCGGGTACACTTTGTATAAATATAACCTTCATCCTCAAAACAATTAGCGTATTTAGTACATAAGCTTATAACAAAGTTGGGATGTAAGATGCAGTGCTAAAATAACTTTTACTGTGTTTGACCTATAATATAAATACATTTGTTAGGTTCCAGATCTAGATCAGTTTATTTAAAAACTGTTTTTCTGCTATACTTTTTTTCGTGAATTATTTTCCTTGTTTCGTAACGATTGAAAATATGGCCTATCAAAAAAACTCATCAATTATGGAATAAAAAAATTTGCAGTAAAAAATTTTTTGTTTAAAAAAGAAGAAAAGAAAACTTTCAAAAGTAATGTTTCAAAATTCTCCACCCCAAAGGGGATAGAAAAAGTGTTCAAGAAATTAATAAATACCAATCTTTTTTTATTAAAATTTTACTATAAGCTACACACCGGCTTTGGAAATTTTTGGGATTATGCAACCAATTTTGCTTTTATGGTTGACCCAGTGCAATTTGAAATTTTTTTCTTTAATTATTCAATCTGTTTGTGAACGGTACAAAATATTTTTACCTACAAATATATTTTTTAAAAATTATTTTTAAATTTTTTATTTTTTGGGATTTTTTAAACCTTTGTTATTTTTTGTTTAATGACAAATTAGGTAAAACATGTTTTAGTTTAATTGTCATACTGTTCAAATTGTCATTAAACATTACATTTTTACTCGGCCTGAAATTTAAAATACGGCCATGGCAGGGTAAAAATCAAAAATTTTCCTGAGGTATTTTCCCCATAATTTTTTAGATATCAATTTTGGGCCCCAAATCCATAAAACCGTTTCATATTTGTGGCCAAGAATGACGGGCAGAGATATTTTGTACAACAGAAGGGTAAATTCACTTTTTTGTGTTTGGACATACATAAAAAGAAAAGATTTTCATAATCTCGTATCCAAAAAATTCATGGTTAAAAAACTTTGTCTTGATATAAAAAAAAAATTGAATTTTTCTCATTTCCCCACATACAAATTATGTTCCCCATTGGGAACATAATTGGGAAAAAATAAAATCAGATAATAATTTATTTCAGTCTAAAAATAATAATAATGAATAAATAAAAAAACAATGATCCTTTTAAATTGAAATGTGATCTTGTATTTTTAAATATAAATAGATAGTAAAAAACAAATGCTCTCTTAAATTCTACCGAAAAACAACATAAAAGAGAGGGGAAAACACATTTTTTATAAAGCTAGTTGGGGTATCCTTATAATGTGCTCGTGTCACTAAATGAAATGATATTAACATGCGTTTTCACAAAAAAGAATCAGGTTTCAAAAAGTTATATTTCTAGCAGGGTTAGTGAGCAGACACGTCAAATTTTCTACTTTTTGGGGAAAGAGAGACATTTAAGATTGTGCCCCAGATGATTCCCGGATTAATTTCCCTTGTTGCCTTTACCAAAAAATAAAAATTTTTCCGCCAAAATTGAGTTGCCGAAATAAAATTATAGCTGTATTTTTTACTATGCAGGGGTGGGGGAAATTGGGGAAAGGATTTGGGGGGGCATTGCCCCTGGAATAAATTTGCCCCCTATGATTTATTCCCTCCCCTTTGAGCTTTCAAATATAAACTGAAAAGGGGCCTTGATCAAATTCAAAAGGTTTTGGAGGTTCATCAAATTTCAGATATTTCCGGATGGACACCTTTTTAAGCTTCAAAAGGCCCTTTTAATTTTCAAAAAATTTTAGGTATAAAAAATTTTTCTTTAGGAGATTAAAATTTTAAAAAAAAACTCTGGCTGGGGAAAAACCCCAATTGCTGAGGGGGTCGTTCGGTATTTAAAGTACCTTATTATTTTTGATGAAAAGAGGGGAAAAGGGGGGGGGGGGGGGGCTGAAAAAATTTTTACGGGGAACAGAGAGAAAGAGAGGGACAAAAATGAAAAAGGCAAGTGACAGCCATCAAGCTTGATCATCATTAAAAAGAAATTTGAGATTTTAATTATAGTAATTCAGTATTCATAATAGTTTATTTTGTGTGTAAATTAAATGAAATTATTTTTTTAAAATAATTGTTAACTTTTTTTCATTTTAATGTACGAAGTAAGACTAGGGAAGGGGGGGGGGGGGTTGGCCTTTGATTTTTTTCGTTACAAAAAAGAGGGGAAAGGTGTCCAAAAAAAAAGGGTTTTACGTAATACTTTGACCCTCCCTTAGAGAACAACCATTTTTAAAAAATTTTCTGAGTTTAAAGGTTCCAATCCCCCTTTACCCGGATAGAGAGGTTTAAATTCCCTCAAAAGCCCTTTTTTACTAGCTAAATTTTTTTACTTCACAAATAAGGTTCCCGGGGCCCCTGCAATTGGCCTTAAAGTTTTTACTTTGGTGTTTACCAGTCTGAGACAAAATTTTATATCTTAAAAATATCTTTTAAACAGCAAAAAAATTTAAATTTAAATTTATGAAGGGGACCGATAGGTAACTGTTCTATGAAAATTTTATAATAAATAGGGTTAAATAAAAAAACTTACAGCCTTAATTTAATTAAAACTGATTAAAACGTATAGCGTAATTGCCCACCAAAATATGCCAGTTTGTTCAACTTAAACTAAAGGTTTTTGTAAAAAAAATTAGAGCTAAAGGGGAGTGAATGTGTCTTGTCACGTACCATGGTTGAATTTAGGATTCCAATTGAAAAATAAACGTGATTTTTTCTAGCAAAAAATCAATGTTGGCAGAAAAGTACTTTTCGCAGGGTAACTAAAGAATAGCGAGATTTTTTTTTTGCGATTTTTTAAACATTACACTATTCCACATTCAAAATATCTTTATTTTTTAAGTTATTTAAAACAGATTAAAAGATTCTACACCAACAAATCAAATTTAAATTAACGGGAAACTACAATTCTGATTGGTTTGAACAATCTCATTCCAAGTTAAACTTTAAACAGAACAATATGGTAATATCCAACATCATTTACGTAACTGCTACATAATACCCCGACCCGTATACGAATGATAAATAGTTGGTAGATAATATAGCACTGATTTGACTCCTAAACCCACACGTATCAATGCATTAATTTTAACTCTGAATTATTGATCGCGAACCAAGCTTCACCTTTGGTTTGGAGTTAGAAATAACTATCTCTTGGCCTCTGCTCCGACCCAAACCTTTGGCAAGAATGAGGCTTCTTTTGCTGGACACATTGAAACGCCAGGGACCAGCGAGAGACCGCATATTTTTCAAGACTTTTGGGATTTGATTAGGAAGCATCTATTTATCACAACGTAAACAAAGTGTTTAAAAATCTGAGATTTGAATGAAAATTAATTTCTATTTCAATACCGATTTTGGTCCGGACAAAATTAATAAAGCTTTATTCACTCGTTCGCCAAAAAATATATAGCAGAATCTTCTTGAGTGAGGTTACAGACATATGTTAGTTTAAATAACAAGTTTTATTTTTGAATAAATATATTATAAAATTTTTTATCATGATGGGTGTTTCTAGTTATTATGTGTCAGGACACAAATCAATAATAACGAACACTTTGGTGGCCGCATGATCTAAGGCACTACTCTCCAGTTAGATCAGAATGCCAATGACGGGATGATCGAGGTTAGAATCTTAGTCGCATGTGCTGAGGGTGGTTTTTCCAAAAAAAAGTTTTTCACTTTTACTCCACGCAAATGTGAGCACATCTCCTCTAAAATAATCCTTCCTAATCCCTACAAGTGGAATTAGTATTGTATATAAGCGTTTAGCCTGGAAGGGTAGTAAAAATGCTCATTCTCAACTTTCACCTAGCTGATAAAGCTTTACAAGCTGAAAATTGTAATATTGGGTTAGAGAATGTCATGTGGATTTTCTACTTCAGCTTTGATTTTAGTGAACATTTGAATTCACATTAATATTTATTTACACGACATTTCGTGAGGTTTATTTTTACCCAACTCTTACACAGCACATTAAAATAGCTATCATAACATAAATGTTGAATTATTATACTTGTGAAATAAAAATAAATTACGTGTACGAAATAAAGTAAATTATACGTTTTAAAAGAATTTATTAACGGCCCTTTAAATGTGAATATTGGTCAATCTGTTAATTTAAATGCGAATTAACTAAATCAAAACTATTAATAATATGTTTTTTATCGGTAGCACAAAGCCATCGCTCCTTTTCCTTTGTCATCTGGGCTTGTAGAAAAAAAATTTCAACATACCTTTATCTAAAATTTTCTTTTTATCAACTTTTTTAAAAAACCAATAAAATTTTTCCTTTAACTTAAAAAAAATTATTTCCCTAAACCCAAAAAGAAAAATTTTTAAATAAATTCCCGAAACCAAAGTTTAAATTGGGGTCAAAAAAAAAAAAAACCCAATTGAACGGGCCTTAAAACGGTTTCCTTTAAAACCCAAACAAAAATTTAAAAAGGGAAAGGGGTTTTGATAAAGGATCAAATGAAGCACTTGGGCGAAACCTTTGATTACGGGGATTTTTAATATTTTTTTTTTTTTAAGTTTTTTTTATTGGGCCTTTTTTTGGGTTTTTAAGCCGCCTAGGTTGGTTTTTAGGTTTAGGCTAGGCTGGTTAGGCTGGGTTTAAAGGCCGGGTTTTTAAGGGTTTGGGATGGCTGGGTTTTTATTTTTAAGTCAGGCCGATAACCTGGGTTTTGATTAAGTCGGTTTAAGGTTGGGCCCAAAGGTTGGGCCCTGGGGTTATTTTATTTTATCCTTGAAAAAGGGGAAACAAGGTTTCCCCCTGTTTTTTTTCGTTGATTACAAACTTTAAAAAATACCCCCTAAGTATACTTTTAAATACAATAAGAACTATAATGAAATTTTTAAAGATTTTTGGAAAAAATTTGCAGAAATTTTTTAACTTTTTAAATTTAAGTTACTTGGGGTATTCACTGGTACAACCCAAAAGCCGGGGGAAAAAATAACATTCTTCTTTTTCTATTCCCCCGTACCCCCATTTCCATGCGCTTAAGTGTACTCCCAAATAAACTCAATTCTTTATTTTTTAGTTTTCCCGTTCAACTAAAAAGGAAACCCGATAAAGGGTTTGGTTTTGAGGTATTTCCCCAAACATAACCCCGGGAGATAGGGGGGGAAAAACATAGTGATACTTTTTGCTTGTAAAAAAACACTGGGGATTTTTTGGGTTAAAATATTTATTTGAAGAAACCTTTTTATTTTTGGGGGCGGGGAAAAGCTGGGGGCCCCCGGGGGGGGTAATTTTAGTGGGGGTTTTTTTTTTCCTGTCACTCACGCAAAAGGGGTATTAATAACTTTCCCAAAAAAATCAAAAAAAAGGAAAAAAAAATGAGCCCCAACAAGCATTGAGTTAGGGTAAACCTTTTTGGTTCATGAATTTTTGGGCCATAAAGTGAGACATTATAAAAACGATAATCTTTCCCTTTTTAGACGTTTTTTATATTTTTTTGGGGTTTTGTAAAAATGAAAATTTTTTCCCAAAAAGGGTATTTAAATGCCCTTTTAGATTTTGTTTTTTTTTTTTTAAAATTTTGGTTTTTTTTGGAAGTCCATATTTATTCCCAAAAATTGTTTTTGTTGAGATTGAAAACTATTATATTTTCCACTTGGTTGCTTTTTTGAAATTTGATTTTTTGGGGTTTAAAATTTTATTTTTTAAAGGGGAATTTTTAATATTATTTTAAAAAAAATGTTTTGCACGAAAAACCCCCTGTTTCTTCCTTAATGATGGGCCCCAATAGCTTCAGAATAAATTTGGCCCAATTTTAAATTTGTTTATTTATTTTTGATTCAATTATAATTTTGCTTCCAAATTTTTTTTGTCCTAAGAAACCCATAGCCCCTTTTGTTTCTCCCAAAAAAATTTTTCTTTTTCCAACCCATTTTTTAAAATTTGGGTTTTTTTAAAAGGGGAAATTTTTAACTTTGGGGTTGCCCTTCAGATTTCGGATATGAAAAATTTTGAAAAACGTCATTTAAAAAAGGGGTTTTTTTAAATTTTTGGAATATGATTTTTTGGAAATATATTTTTCCCTTTTACGTATATTACATTCCGTAGAAAATTACTTTTTCCCTTTCAAAACTTCCCAATTTAATAGCGCAGGAAAAAAAGGGGAAAACCCCTTGCCCCCCCCGGGATTCCCCCGTTTTTTTGCTTTTTTTGTCCAGGGATTATTTTTTATTTATACAAATTTCTTTTTTTTTTTGGAAAATTTCCTTTTTTTAATTTTTTTTAAAGAATTTTTTTGTTTTTTTTTCTTTAATACTTTGAATGGAAAAACCTTTAAAACACTATCGAAGATTTTGAAAAAAAAAAAAAGCCCGGATATGTTTAAAAATTGTTTGTTTCTAAAAATAATTACCTAAAAATCCCTGTTTTTTCCTTTTCTAAAGCTATATTGCATTGAAGAATAAAATTTTTTTATAAACCCAAAGGATTTTCCCCGTCAGGGCCAGCCCTAGTTTTTATTGGGGAAAATTGGGCGCCTTAGAAAAATGACGCCTTTCGTAGTGGGGTTTTTAGTTAATTTGGAAAAATGAGATTGAAGAGCTTAAGTCAACAACACCGGGTTTTCCCTTTTCCATTCTTTAGGCAAGAAATAATAAATCTTTATTTTTTTTTAAATTTCCAATTTTGATTAGTTTCTTTTATGTAAAAAAAATTTTTAAAGTTTTATTTTTTTTAAAACCCCTATTTTTTAACTTTTTGGGTTTTAAAAAACCCTTCTGTTTATTTTTAACCCTTTTTTGTTTTTTTGTTTGATGAATAAAAAAAGAAGATATTTTTATTTGAAATTTTCATCCCCTTTTTTTCCCCTTCCCCCCCCCTTCTCTAACCCCAAAACCCCCTAAGGCCCTTGGGCCCCTTTCCCTACGTGGAGGGGAGGGGGAGAAGGGCAAAAACCCATGTTATGCACATTGAAACACCCTAAAAAAAAAACCGTGCTGCTTTAGCAATTGTTTATCAAAAAACATTTTTTTTTTGTTTTTTTTAAAATTTACGGCAATTTTTTATTTTTCAAGCGAAAAACGAAAGATTTTTTTTACAAAATTATTTAATTTTTTTCATTATCATTCAAGTTTTATTATACCAGTTTTTTTTTAAAAAAAGTAAAAAAATAGCCCCACTTTCAAAAGAGGAATTAAAATTTTATAGACAATCAATTTTTGAAAATTTTTTAAAAAAAAAAACTAAAAATACTTTTTAATGATTTAAAACTTAAGTTAAAGTTTTTTGGAAACATCATTTTTTTTTTGATTTTTGTTTTAATACCTAAAAAAATGACCTAATTTTTTCGTGTGAAAAGGGGAAAACCCCGAAACTGTTAAAAGTATATAGTCAAAGGGAAAACAAAATTTTTTCTTTGTTTGGGTGCCAAAAAATTGGGTTTTTTAATTTTTTTTAAAAAACCCTTCCTACCCCGTTCTAAAGTAAAATTTTTTTCCCAAAGCTGAATTTTTAGGAAAAAAAATAAAAAAAGTTTGGGGTTTTTCCTTTTTTTTTTTTTTTTAGAAATAAACGATCTTTTAGGACAAAGTGGCTAAAAACTAAAAGCTAACAGTGAGTCCCCTTTAACTTGGGCCCGAATTTTTGAAAAAAACTGACTCGTGGTTTTAGGCCAGGAGATTCTTCCCTCCCTTTTTCCATGTTTTTTTTTCAAAGTTGTAAACCGTGTTTCAAATTTTCCCTGTAAATTTCTTGTGTCCCTTTTGTTTTTTCTCAAAGTGGTTTTCGGTTTTCAAAGTACATGTTTTATTACTTGGGGTCCTTTGTTTTTTCCCCAAAAACAAATTTAAATTTTTTGTTCTTTATTTCACACCTGTGTTTCTTTCCCCCGATAGCATGTGATATAACCCCCCTCTTCCCTTTTTCAATAAATTCATTGTGTTTAAATCTGGGAAATTTCTGACATCACAACCCCTGGTTTTACCTAAAGTATGTAAAATTTAAATTTTTACCCAGAATTTCATAAAATTCCCGGCACCTTTTTTTTTGGGGTTTTTCCCGACCTTGGGGGGAAAATGTGGGAAAAAAACTTTCCCAAAATTTTTTTAAACTTTTACTCTCAATCACCCTCAAGTTTTTTCCGGGACCAAATTAAATAAAATGTAAAGAATACCAAAATTTTTCAGTCCCTTCAAGTAATTTTTCTTTTTCCCCATTTTGTTCTTTAATTTTATTCTTTGCAAAAAATTTACGTTTTTTCATATTTTTTAGAGACTTTAAACCAAAAATTTTAAAAATTTTTTTCTCAAAAAATTTTTAAAAGAAAAACCAACTATTCTCAAAAAAAGTAAAAAAAATCCCTTTTAAAGACAGGGGTTTACCCCGGTTTGGTTTTTTGGGAAAAAATGTCCCGCCCTCAGGGGCTCGAAACCCTTTTTTAGGCTCAAAACCCAAAAAATTTTCGACTGCTTTTTCTTGGGCGATAAATTTCCGTTGCACAACGCCCTTCTTTAAGGAAGTAAAAACCAATTTGGGCCCATGTCCCCATTGTCCATTTAAAAAAACTCCCAAATAAGTGTGAAAATACCTTTCCTTTTAAAATTGGGTATGCCCTTTTTTCCCCTTTTTCTCAAAAGGAAATTTTCGTTTGGTGATATAAACCCTCGGTTCAAAAAAAAGTCACTTTATACACCTCAAATAAATTTAAATTAAAAAATAAATTTAAAAAGAAAAACCCGGTTTTTAAGGCCCCACTTACACTTAAAAAAAACACAATTTTTGGGAAAAAAAAAAAATGAAGCAAAATCTTTATAAAAAGAATTTTAAAGTGTTAAAAAAAAGGCATAGAAATTAAAAAGTAAATTGGTGAAACGGTTCATTCATCAAACGGGGGGTTTTTTCTAATTTCAAGGTCGGAAACAGTCAAACAAAGAATCTATGTTGCCTTGGCAGCAGGAAAATTAAATATTTTTAAATGAATACAAGAATTTTAAAATTTTTAAACTGCCCCATTGGGCCCCAAAATAACTGAAAATATAAGCAATTTAAAAAAATGGCAAAAAATTAAAATACATACTTTTCCGTTTTTGGGTTAAAAATTAAATTTGTTTTGAAATTTCAAGGTTTAAACCCGCTTTTGGGGAGCACACAATTAAAAAGTCAAGCTCGTTTGGCCCTGGTTGGCTAATGATGGGGAAAAATTGGGGGCGATTCCCCTTCCCGGTAAAACTGGGTTTTTTTCCCAAATCGGTCAGGGCCCTCCCCCCCCACATTGGGTTTCAGATAAAAATTCCTGAAGTTCTACCGTATCATCCCTCATCATATAGTCCCCGTAATTAAAAGCGGATAGCTAGGGCTTTTTGAAAGATTGGTGGGGAAAAAAAAAAAAGTAGGGGGGATGATTTGGAAAAAAAAGAGAAATTAAATGTGGTAAGTATGTATCTTCTTAAGGAAGGGAAAAAATATTTATTACGTGTTTAAAGAACAGAAAACTTTAAAAACCCTTTTACCCTTTAAATCAAAATACGGGCTTTCTCTACACAGTTTAAGGAATTTGGGTAGCCCCATATAAACCCTAAAACCTTTCCCTAGTGAACATTTCCAGACAAGGTTTTTTCACCCCACTTTTTTACTGTACCTTTTTTTATTTGGGGCCTCAAACTTCTGAAAACCGTTTCCAAAAAAGTTTTTAAAACACTCTGGGGCCTTTTTTTATCTTCTTCAGCAAAAAGAAAAAAATTTTTTTTTTTTGGTGAGTTTTCGTAATTTTTTTAAACATTTTTTAAAATTTTTAAGTGGGTTTTTTTTTTATTTAAAAAACCCGACCCGGAAATTTTTTTTTTTGGGTTTCCCAATTTCCGGTAAAGAGTTCCCATGATACGCTTCAAAGTTTGGGTTTTTGTTGTGCTCGCCAGCTGTGGCGATTTAAAAAGGTGCCAGCTGCCAGTCGGGCAACCCTGCCCCTTTTCCAGTGGGGACCGGTATCATGGGCATGAATCCCTTTAACGCGAGGGTTTTCTTTTCCCCCAGAAACTGGGGCAACTGCCAGGGCCCCCCCCCCCCCCCCCCCCCCGGGAAATTTAACCAACCCTGACAATTAAAGGCTACAACCCGGGTTTTGGGGTTTTTTGGGATCGAACCCCTGGGGAATCACCAGGGGGTTTTTCGAAGAGGGTTTTTTTTCTAACTTGACCCCAAAAAGCCCCTTTATTCGATTTTTTGTCCCCCGCTGCCCAAAAGTAATTTTTTTTTTTTTTTCATTAAAGTGGTTTTTAAAACCCCTTGGGGGCATTTTTTTTTTCCATTTAAAAAAAAGTGGTTTCATTAAAAAATTTTTTTTTAAAATTTTTTTTCGTTTTAAATAGGAGGGTGTCCCCAATTTATTTTTATTTTTTTAAGTTTTAACCCCCAGCGGGCCCGTAAATAAGAATGGTTTGAAAAAAAAAAAAGGATTTTTAAGACCCTTTTCCCTTAAACTTTTGGTAGTAACTACATTTTGTTGAGTTTTTTTTATTTTTTGAAAACAAAATCCCAAATTTCCCACCACAAACCAAAAAATGTTGAATTTTTAATCCCTTTTTTTGGGAAAAAAAAAAATAATAAAAGGAAATATTAATAAAAAATAATAATTTTAAATTAAAAAGCTTTCCAAAAAGTTTAAAAATTTTTTCCTTTTTAAAAACATTCATTTTAACATTCTTACATTCTACCGAGGGTGATTTCTCCTAAATGGCTTACCACTGCCTTCCACGCAAATGCGGGTATATTACCTCTAAAGGGGCTTCCTTCCTCATCCCTACCCCATTAGGTAGACCTATTAATTCATATAAACGTAAAGCCAAAACAGGTAATAAAACGCGTTGATAATTAATTATTGTCTGGTATCTTGTTAAGTTCTTCCTAATATTATGTTGGTGATGTACCATAGTAAATTAATTTAAAACTCTGAAACCCAAATTTCATTTCAAAATTTAAAAAATACCTTTCCCCTGGTGGCCTAATATGACAAAGCCGTCTTCTCGTGCTAGAATAGACTGCCGATCACAGGGAGATTGGAGTTAGAATCCTGGTCGTCTGAAAAAAAATTTATATATATACTAAAATATTTTATACTTTTATTTCTTAATCCCAAATTCGATATTTTTCTCAAATCTCAAATATGTTAAGAACTCGAGGGTCTCATCCCTAGTAGAAGACTGCTGTTATAAATTGTGTAGTTTTGTGCCAATGGCATATTTATCCCGTAAATAAAACTATGGGTTGGCACAATTGGCAGGTTATATTTGTTATGTAAAACAATGTACTTATGCATCACTTGCTCCTGCCCTACTGTTTAAAAAAAGAGAAATCAAAGGCTTGGCGGCTGGCATGCCACTTCCGGAAATTAAAAAACATTGTTAAAAAAAATTGTGTTGTGGATTAAATACATTTGTAACCCGCTTCGGTGGCCACATGGTCTAAAACGGTGGTATTCAACCTTTTTCCTTTGAGTAATACTACCCCCCCCCCCCCCCCCCCCCCCCCCCCCAAATCTCATTTCTCTTACTTAGATTTCTAACCCCAAAATAGTCCATATATGCAAGTTAAACATATTCTGTAATCTAATTTAAAATAAATTACTAACAAAATAGTCTATTAAATGAGAGATGTCTTCGCGTAACCCAGGTAAAACAACCACGGCTCTAAGGTGTCACTATCGTATCGCAATAAACTGGACTGCCGATTACTGGAGATTGGTGTTCAAATTCCGGTCGGGTGTATTGAGGGTGGTTTTCACTAAATGATTTTACCCATTTTCTTCATGCAAATACGGGTATACTTTATCTAAAAACAATTTTTCCTCATCCCAAACACATTATCGTAATTAGTACGTTTGCTTATAACGCGAATTGGTTGTAAGATGCAATGCTAATATATATGTGGATTACTCGTCCGGGTTATTCACCTATTTACATTAATGGGGGGATAATAATAATAAAGGTAGTACTTAAAGAATATCTGCATACAATTGGCGAGGAAGAAGAATTAAAACCTTTAAAAAAAAATTTCTCAGTACACGTGGAAGGGATTCGACCCTGCTTTCTCCCTCTGCTTCATTAGAAAACCAGATTAGGTGACCCTGGAATTTTGACTACGTGCCTTGATGTAGGGTTTTAAAATTTATTAATAATGATTACTAATTTGGTAAGCAAAGGGGAGTCCCACAAAATAATTGGATTATTATCATTATTGATTAAAAAAATATAAGTATTAGTACTCGTTTTGGGCTATACGCACACATTAATCACGCTAATAGACTTGTAATGAGGAAGTAGAAATTTACAGAGTCATATTTTTTTAATAATTATTATTGGAAGTATTTAGCGTGAACTTTCTGAACTGACTGATAGCACACGACTTATAAACTAACTTAAATCTATAACAGACACAACATTCAGCCCTGAACTAATTCACCATTGTGAAAGGAGAAGTCCACATTTCACCAATGATAATTCTTTCGGCCATTCCGGAAATCAAACCCGGGACCTCTTAGCTCAGTAGACAGGCATGCTACCGACTGAGCAAGGGTCGGACCAGGAGTCATGCTAGTTAATGGGACAAACAACCAACTATCTTAGCAGCATGGTTGACCGTTAACGGCTTGGGGACACCAGCCAAAGAATTATAGGCTATTTTAAGCTTTTGAGTTCCATTTGAACGTGAAAGTTTTTTATGGGTGTTCGCTTGCTTTTCTTCAACTTAAATACCTAAGTTAAAACAAAATACGTTGTCAAGAGAAATATAAAATGGGTCATGGGCTTGTTAATACTCTCGAACCCATGAGGATTTGAAAGGTATACTTACCTGCGTCAGTGATCACAACATACACCAGTAGTCAGGGATGTGCAAACTTACTTACAAGAGGGTCTGATGAAAAAATTTATTAATTGGTGAGCCAAAGGATTTTAACCATTAATTTTTCTTAAAAATAAATAAATTGTTAATTCACATAATAGACTGACATGAATAAGTTATATTTAGAATGAAAAAAAAATAATAAATAACTTATTGGCTTAGTGGTGTGTTTTAAGTCTGTTCACAAGATTTATCTGATGGAGTTCTGAGATGAGTGAAACTGGAATTTAACTTCCAGCATTGTTTTATGAACTGGGTTAAACTCAGAGGAGGTGATTCTCAAGAGAGAAGACTGTTCATCAGTAAGTCGGTTTTTAAGATCACCTTTCCTAAGTTTTCACTGTTGAAAACAATCGTTCACATAAATATGAGGATGCAACATTGCCACTTATTTTTGGGCATCTATCCCCCCTTAGTGTAAAATATGGTAGTATGACATAGTGAAAAGAAAGAAAAATTTGTTGGTGGAGGGTACAATGCCTGGTGCCCTACCTTACAAAGGTAGAGAAAGGTAATCAATCATAGTGAAGCACTTTTATTTTATTTCTCTCACAACGAGAGGTAGGACCTACCATTAGCTACAGAACAGATGATATGAAATTTATTTTGTTTTTACATTTATTTGAGGTATTTAAAATGCACGTTCTGAACCGAATAATTAGATCAGCACACTAGAATGTCTAGCAGCAAGAGCGAAAGGGCCTACAAATTTTGACCCGCCTCGGTGGCGTAGTTGGCTAACGCGATTGTCGTGTTGAGCTCGACTGCTGAGGACGGGGAGATCGAGGTTCGAATCTCGGCAGGGTGAACTGGGGAGGTTTTTCCTAAATGGTTTTTCACTCTCTCCTCCACGCAAATGCGGGTTCACTTCCTCTAATTCAACCTTCCCAATTCCTAATCCATTAGCGTAATTAGTACTTAAAGCGTATAACCCGAACGGGTAGTAAGATGCGGTGCTAAATATTATTATTATTATTACATAATTTTGCCATTAAAGGTATTTTAACATAACTTCCAGGGTTCTTTTACATGTACAACAACATGGGAAAGACGGCTTTACTTCGTATCCGAAGGAAGTTGTGCCACGGAATTTTATCGCTCAAGGAAAATCCATTGTTCCCAGCTGGGCTGGGGCTTGTTTGGCTGGGTTTGAACCCACGAACATCAGGTCCTGAGGCGAGCACTTTACCCAAAGACCACCGAGGTCTGACACTTTTGGAGCAATCCTCACATCCCCAAAATAATAGCAGGACTAATTCCAATTGGTGCTAATGCGGCTTAACTTCAACTCATTTAGTTTGGTTCACTGATGACAAAAAAGTATTAGGTTTGAATCCCAGCAGGGTGTACTGAGGGAGGTTTCTCCTAAATGGTTAACCACTTCTCTTCATACGAATGCCAGTACATTTCCACTAGGCTATGCTATACTCTTCAATACTACAATGCCTTAGTTTATAAAGATAGCCTGTATAGGTGATAAGAAGTGAGTAGGTAGCATGGATGTTCCTACCAATTTGACCTTTAACTACATTGAAGCAAGGATATTCCTCGGTGACGTCACACACCTCTTTCTCCCCTACCTCTCCCTGAGGTCATCGACCCCAGATGGCGTCAACAGAATGGTGAAATCCCCCTAACGCCCAATTTTTTACCCATCTGATTTTTGTACCTCTATTTGATATTTTACCCACTTTAGAGGATGTTTATGGATAACGTTGGTTTGGTGTGTGTTCCAATATTTTACCTCATTCCTATTCAGGGGCCATATATCTCCCAGTATCTCCTTCATTATATATTTAAAAGCATGACCGATACATCTATAAATTGAAAACAAAGTTGTTTTGACGTGTCCTTCCTATTTAAACCGCTAAAATTTGTTAAATTTGTTTTCAACTTGTCGAAAATATTCCGCCAAGCTGATACCGGTAGGTTAGATGACGTCAGCCCTAATGCTTGAGAAAGGAATGTTTCTAAATTAAAGAGAGGTACTCTACGCGTAGGGTTATACAATGTCGATAAAACGTAGTGTAGGGGTTTGGAACAAGTGTTAACATCGTAGTGAGCTTAATTTATTCAAAGTTAAATGAGGATGACAGGGCCTGTGAGGATAATTAGTTACTAAAACTAATAAACCTATAAAATACTTTTAATAAATCCTAAATGTTTTAGTTTTTTTCAAATTTTAATGGTACCTCTCCATTCTTTTATTGCTTTCTAAACATTTATTTATATATTCTAGATTGAGGTTGCATTCAACAGGGGATTGAGAAATGTATGGCCGTAAGGAAGAAAGTGATTGTGCATTTAATGATATAGAAAAAGCGTGTATAAAAGATTAATAAGGAGTATGTTATGGAATGTTCTGAGAGAGTATGGTGTTGATACATGGTTATTAATGCAATTATGAAGGTGTATGTTGGAAGTAAGGGGTTAGTTAGGTAGATGGAGCTTTGAGCGAATTGTCTGACATTGAACAGGATGTTAGACAAGGTTGTGCTATGTCTCTATAGTTATTTAATGTATTTATGGCTAAGTGTATGAGGGATGCTTGTGAGGACGCAATTGGTGCACAAATGGACAATGTGAATGTAAGGGTGCTGGTATATGCAGATGATGCCGTATTTTCCTAAGAGGTTTAAGAAATAAGAACATACACTTTTTTGAGAGACCTACTTAGCTACTTACTCTTTTGAATTAGATAAATATTGCGTTAAAACATAATATGTAGTGTCTGTACAAATACAGATTACAAAAGTATATTAATATATTTGCCAATATTTTCGAAACTATTAGTTTTATAAAGTTATATTTCAAATACAAGATTTTTATTTTAATAGTACTACAATTTTGCAATGATAAGTTATTTAGTATCTCAAATAGTTTGCGGATATAAGTCAATTTACGGTTCTGTAAAGTACCCTGAAAGTCATTTTCATGGGAATATGAAAATAGGCATTTTGGTTTATAATTTTAATCAAGTCTAGATACGAATCTTAATCAAAATCGTTAAAGCGATTTTGAGAAAATTGAATTTTTTTATCTTTTCGCCCTTTATTACACCACACTTAATCTTAAGGTTAAACAGACACAGAGACAGACTTCATTGCAAAAACCACCTATTGGGGTTCGAGGGGTCATTGAAACGTTGACATCCATCAACATCTCGGGTTAGATTTTTTTGACGGTCGCAATACTTTATCTTTAGTGTTTGAAATTTTATAATATTATATTTGCGTTTAGCTTGAAATTTATTGGTTTTGTAATTATATGTTTCAGATAAATATTTGTATTATAAATAGATTTACATATTTGCAATGTAAGTAATTTCATATCTCAAACAGTTTCGGAGATAATATAATATGGTAAATAAAATATTTGTATTATAATTAGATCCACACATTTTCAATAATAAGTTATTTAATATCTCAAATAGTTTCGGAGATAGATAACAAAATTAGAATTTACGCATTAGACCAGGACCCTTAAAGTAATTTTGCCGAAATATTGAGAGTAGCCATTTTGTTTGGAATATTTATAAAGTTTTGAAATGAAGTTTAATCAAAATCGTTTAAAGACGATTTTGCTAAAATCAAGTTTTTCTCTTTTTGATCTTCAGTAAACTACCCTTAATTTTAGGGTTAGATATTCAATACCAAATACTCCTCGGGGAAACACTGTAAAAACCCTAGAAACCAATTTTTAGCCCAATCGGTAAAATAGTTTAGGCTATACTCCAAGGTATTGACAGACAGACAGACAGACAGACGGAAATTCATAAGCCAGGGGGGGGGGGGGGCGGGTGGCACGAGAAACTTCGATATTCATCAAAATATTGAGTTCAATTTTTTTGATGGTCACAATACTTTTTCTACCTGTAAGATAGCGAGAAAGTAAATAGGAGAAGACATGTTTGGTAGTTTTGAGACGTAGTGTTGGAGAAGAATATAGAAGATAAAGCAGATTGTATCAGGTGACTAATTGAGAGGTTCTAAGATTAGTACATGAAAACACAATCATTAAATAAGTGGTTATAAGAATAAAGGCCCACTGGATGGGTCACATTATGAGAATAAATGGCTTGATATCGTAGGGTGCAAAATGGTAGGTAAAGGGGACCAGGAATACTACTCATTCAAGTGACTCATGATCTCAAACAAGAAAAGAAGATGAAGTTTCACAATCTAAAAGAGGAAGCTTATAATAGGACATTCTAGAGGACTCTCTTCGAACAAGGAAATCGACCTTTCTCTAAGACAAAACTCCTAATAATGTAAATATTACAAAACGTGTAGAATATAATTTCCCTTTAAAAAGTGATAAACGTATACAGACCATAATTTCCCTTTATTACGTAATATACGTTAATAAACAAGAGAGCTCTTTATTTTGTGATATACATTGTGGCGGATCTACGTAAAATATCACCTATGACAAGCACTGAAATTGCGTCCCTGTCTAAACACCTGACACCCATCTTTTAAACAACTTTACCACAGTACCAGCTAAAAAATTAGACCAGCTCCTTAATCTTTTATTTAACACACTATGACAATACAAGAAAATTTCCAATTATATTTACTGACGCAAATTGATCACTAATTTGCTTAAAATCTGTTGTTTCTGTTTCTTCTCTTTACATAATCAACAGAGCAAGATCAAGCTATCTGCTTTGACCCATAAAGGATCTCAAATACGAAAGTATTAGTTTCAGCTCTCAAAGCTGGCGATGGTTAGCAGTATCTGAATAGCACTGTGAAGATTGGGGAAAACGCTCTTATCTCCATACCGAACAATACATGCTGTCCATCAACAACACTGCTGCTTTAAATCCTTAATATCGTCATCGTAAACACAATCCCTTGACATCAATGAGAAAGTCAAAGAAAGTCACTTCTTATTTTACTGGTCTCATTTTCACTGTGTGTCATTGCCTGGATAACTTAAAGTATCGTCTGAAGGTACTTTTTTTTAACAGGCTTCACTGCTTCTGTCATTGCACTCCATCTGGTTTTGGACTTCGACTTCACAACCACAGGCGCAGCGTTTTTCAGTTTTTCCCCAGCGCTGTGTTGAAATAAAAGACTGACAGAGAGCTTCAATGTTTCTAAAAATCGTGACTATCATTATATTCTGCTTGACTGTAGGTTCATCCCACCAAGTTGAGCGAGTGATTGTCGCAATTCATAAACATTGCCAGGCTGTTTTTTTCACTTATTCTTTGTTGAACACTACTTCTATGTTCAACCAGGACAGCAGGGTTGTCATAACACTGCGACTGACACTCTTGTAGCTCCATTTCGTTCTTAATTTTATTCCTTTTCTGTTAATTTTTTTTATTATTTAATAAAAATCAAAGCGACCTTGAACGTCATAAAACAATAAATAGGATATGTTTTTAATAATTTTTAAATATATTCTCAATTTTAGATATATTATTTACTTATTGATAAATAATTTGAATTGGGTAGTAAGACGCGGTTCTAAAAATAAAATAAAATAGAAGCTTCTTTAGTTTAAATATTATTTTACATTTTAACAACAAAACAAAAAATGTTTAAATACGCCCTTGGAACCTTTGCACCCTAGGTTTGCTCTGTCTCAACGGCCAAGTTCTTTCATGAGATCTAGTATGAGATCTTATATAAACTATTTTAAGTATTAATCGCATGGATTTAGCTACAGTTTGTACAAAAACAAAATTTAGCGTTCGATTTAGTAGTAAATACTATA
The DNA here is from genome assembly GCA_039000515.1 of Timema cristinae. Taxonomy (NCBI): domain Eukaryota; kingdom Metazoa; phylum Arthropoda; class Insecta; order Phasmatodea; family Timematidae; genus Timema; species Timema cristinae. The sequence continues at coordinate 29,639 of JBCFYV010002462.1, forward strand.
ACAACTAAAAAGTATTTAAAATAAAAAAGTAATTGGAATAAAAAGTAAAATAAAATTATGAATGAGTAAATAAAAACTGATCAGTGACGCACCCCGTTGAGTGTGCCCAGCACCCAGGGCACATGTTATACCCTAGCTAGATCATGGGTTTCCAAGCTGGGCGTCGCGTCGTGCCTATAAGGACAAACTAAAACTTATAATGTATAGTGAAATGCAATAGGCAAATTTTCAATATGTGTATTCGGACATATTTTAAATACGGTAAAAAAATCATACAAGAAGACATATGTTTCGCCATAATGAACCAATTGTACACATGTGATTATGTACAGCAAAAAATATGTCTACTCTAATTCCTTCTTATCGAGTTATGTAATTTTGTTATAATTTTGTATTGTTGCATTTAACAGAATGCAATCTAGTAGTGTAAATTACAATTTTCTTTTTAAAAGGCCACCATATTGAATTTTGACTCTTTTTTTTAAATATTGGGTACAAGGTTGTCGCACGGAAGTTGTGAGATTTGAAGGGCGGCGTGGTCTAAAAATGTTTGGGAGCCCCTGCCTAGATCCACCAATGAATAACGTGAAGTGAACATGATTTTTATTATTTAGAGACATGCGTGTAAAGAACATGTTTTGAATTTGTTTGGTGATATATTGTGGAAATGTTTTGAATATAATTTTACTAAACTTTTTTTGTAGGCCTTTATGTGTGGTGAACATGATTTTATTTTATTTTGTGATATACGTGTATTGAACCACATTTTTCTAAACTTTTGTGGTATACGTGTAGTGAACATGATTTTCCTTTATTTTGTGATCTAGGCCTACGTATAGTGAACAGAATTTTTCTAAGCTTTGTGGTATATGTGTAGTTTTTCATACCCGACTGTGATTTGAAAACCAATGTTCCCGTCAATCAGCAGGCCACGACGATGATAACACGAGAATGAAGCCTTAGACCAGTGTTTCCCATATTGGGTGATACTGTCCTCCAGGATTTTGGTTTTGTGAGATGGTAAATAATTGCAAAGAAGTTGTACGGCAGGTATGGGTTTTTACTGATATTGCAGGAATAATTTTATGCTAATAAATACATGCAATAGAATATTTAACAATAGGGTCTTACATTAAATTACTGTACTTATGTTCTATAATTTTGACAATACGATCAATTCCTTATGCTTATAACCATTTAATACAAGTTATGTTTTAACGTGGGTTTTATTCATAAGAATTATAAATTATGCCATGTAAAAAGTGCACTTATTTTGTGATCATATTTTTTTCAAACGATGAAATATTGACCAGTTTGCAAGATAGTATTTCTGCAAGATTATTATCATCATTGATTTCAGAATACATATTACATTTAACTTGGGGGTGAGGGCTGTAGCAGCATCAAATTCTCAGAAGGGGGCAGTAGGTTAAGAAAAGGTTGGGAATTACTGCTTTGAACGATGCAGATAGTGAAGTCACATATAGTTAACATTGCATTCCTTCATCAGATGCGTTCACATATAGTGGGCATTGTTACCTTTCATCAGGTGTACACATATAGTGGACATTGCTACCTTTTCATCAGGTGTACACATGTAGTGGACATTGTAACCTTTCATCAGGTGTACACATATAGTGGACATGGTTACCTTTCATCAGGTGTACACATATAGTGGACATGGTTTACCTTTCATTAGGTGTACACATATAGTGGGCATTGCCTCCTTTAATCAGGTGTACACATATAGTGGGCATTGTTACCTTTCATCAAGTGTACACATATAGTGGGCATTGCCTCCCTTCATCAGGTGTACACATATAATGGGCATTGCTCCTTTAATCAGGTGTACACATATAGTGGATATTGTAACCTTTCATCAGGTGTACATATATAGTGGGCATTTGTTACCTTTCATCAAGTGTACACATATAGTGGGCATTGCCTCCCTTCATCAGGGTACACATATAATGGGCATTGCCTCCTTTAATCAGGTGTACACATATAGTGGATATTGTACCTTTCATCAGGTGTACACATATAGTGGGCATTGTTACCTTTCATCAAGTGTACACATATAGTGGGCATTGCCTCCCTTCATCAGGTGTACACATATAATGGGCATTGCTCCTTTAATCAGGTGTACACATATAGTGGGCATTGTTACCTTTCATCAAGTGTACACATATAGTGGGCATTGCCTCCCTTCATTAGGTGTACACATATAATGGGCATTGCCTTCCTTAATTAGGTGTACACACATAGTAGCATTGCCTCCCTTCATTAGGTGTACACATATAGTGGGCATTGCCTCCCTTAATTAGGTGTACACACATAGTGGGCATTGCCTCCCTTCATTAGGTGTACACATATAGTGGGTATTGCCTCCCTTAATTAGGTGTACACACATAGTGGGCATTGCCTCCTTAATTAGGTGTACACACATAGTGGGCATTGCCTCCCTTAATTAGGTGTACACACATAGTGGGCATTGCCTCCCTTCATCATCGAGATTTGATCACTGTTAAATCATAGAGGAGGTGTATGTATAAAAAGTATAACTTAATAAACATGCTTCTATTCTTGAGCAAACCGTTCCTGGAAAAAAATTGCAAAACAATAAAAACTCTTGAAGATAATCGTTTGTTACCATGGCTTTGCATTCCACGTCAATATGAAAAGGGCCAATAAGCCTTAAAAGGCTGGTTCACTTACTTAATAGGTAATTCCTGGTGCTATGATTAATTAGTGCTTTATTTTAAAGTGTACTCCTTATCTAGCAAAGACTCATAAAGTTATACCTGGGAAGTGGACTGTTCTGGAATTATAGTGCATTTTTTTGGTAGGAAGATAGGTTTAGAAAATATATTTTATAAATTTATCAACACTGATAAATGAATCAAATAGCCGAAGCTATCATTTATGCATTTTAGTGAGGCAAGCACCACTTAGCTATCATATTCTGAAATTGAAAAATGACACCTCCATCAAAGACTCTGCCTTAAAATATGAGTGAAGAATGACCCTGGGCACGGGATGAATCCTGGATATCGCAGTGGTAAGAGCATTGGCGTACTAAGCCGAAGGTCCCGGTTCGATTCCTTGTCCAGGTGTCATTTTTCAATTTTCAGAATATGAACACTGATAAAGTTTAACAAAATCATTATTTTATTGGCAGTGACACTTTGATCAATATCTTGACTTATGAATATAGTAGAATTTGTGATTTTCGGGATCACGATTGCCCTTAACGTTCACGTAACGTAAAGGTCCATCTTGTGTTTTTCAATGGAAAGCTCTCATTACCCACTTAATTTTTGACGTGACGTTAACTTAACATAATTGTTGTCTAAGGAATAATGTTTCTAAGTACATTACTTTGAGTGAAGTGTAACAAGTGTTCTTTCCAGCCTATGATATTGCCATCAAAGTGTCGATACGACTATTTAATACTTCATTTTTTGTTTACCTTCAGTATAATTCCTTTATGTACGTCTCGCAAACAAAAAACGCCATAGCCTCTTCTTACGCTTTGTTTTGTCGATACAGTAAACTTCTATGGTAGGCCTAAGTACTTGAAGCCTAATCAACCCTAAATTATAAAGTTCCAAATTTAATGAATATTTTATTTTCAAACAGTTCAAATGCAATTATTTATGTTTGGATCAAGTTTTACGTTACGTTAAATAAATCCAGGTTTACATTGTTTATTTACGTTACCTGAACGTTAATTTAAACGTGATCCCGACATAGCTGAAGGTATATCTCCTTTCTTATCATGTTCTTACTGTAGTTAGTTTTGTTCTCTTTCTGTCTGTCCGACTAACCCCACTTCAACAAAACGTTGTGCACTGGATCGAGCATGACAAGTCGACGATTAAGGAGCTGCTCTAGAAATAACACGAGATTACCCTTCTAATAGTATTATAATATCTCAAGATTGCATATCATGTCTATGACAATTTTAACAAATGGATTATAAGTACACCACACATTTTCTTACTGTTGCAAACTTCTCTTGTAAAACCATGATTTGTTTCCGTGGCACACATCTTACTACCTCCTCGAACAACATGCATATGAGCCGCTTTAGTGGCCGCATGGTTTAAGGCGTTTAATCTTGCAGTAAACTAGACTGCTGATGACGGTGATATAGAGGTTCAAATCTCGGTTGGGTGTACCGAGGGTGGTTTTCCAAAATAATTTTTACCCTCCTTCCACGCAAATGCTGGTACAATTCTTATAAATATAGCCTTCCTTACCCTTAAAAACAGTGGCGTAATTAGTACATAAGCGTATAGCCCAAACTGGTAATGATACGTAATGCTAAAAAAACGCATATTTACACTAATAAAATGAAGTAGTAGAATAACATTTGGAGGAAGTTTACCTGCACTTGTGTTGAGGGATAGTGGTGAACTATATTGTAAAAAGCACCCCCATTGCACCAGATTGGGACATGAAGCCTATCCTCTCCATAATTGGCAAAATATAATAAGTTAAGTTGATAACTATACCACGTTCTCACTGATGTGTGCTACTCGGTTATATCAAAGTGAGATGTTAATCTAACCTCCAGTGGCAAACCAGACAATATGAGTCTCACGCCCTCTGTATTTTTTATCTACCGGTGTGAAAGGAAAGGGTACTTTAGTTGAAGCTCGTGTTTAGACAGTTTACTCAATTTTTCTCCTTAGATTTGAGTGAAGGTAAAATAAATTAACTGGCAATGTCATAAAGATAGTATTATTTTTCGCTAAAGATACATTTTTTATCCTATTCATTCATAGCGGATAAATTTAATATTGAACCTACATATATTGACATCGATTAAGGAAGTAGAAGGCAGCCATTTTACTGTCCTAGATTAAATTTTTAAACAAATATTACGTGGGTAAAACCTTGCTCTTAGAAAGTGTATTATAAATACTTAACTAACTTAATAAAAACACTGTAAATAAACAGATTGGATTTCTGAGAAACTAGATGAACGTAAAATTATTCCATGGCAGGATGAGTTTATTTAATGAACTGAAGTGAAGTTTGGCTCACTGACTTTTCATTTGTTAGTTTAAGCTGATCCGCACTCTTTGTTGAACTGAGAAAACCATGAAAACATTAATAAATTAACGATTATGCAGAAACTGTTCCAGTGAATGCACGTTAAATCCTAATTCTGTGTTTAAAAGCAAATTTTGTTTGTTTCATCTTGCTAAGCTATTATTACAATGACTGAATTTTTATTGAGCAAGACAGCCGTCCTTCGCGAGCATTCAACCATACAAACATTTGCTGCAAATGGCAAAATAGCTTTTCTTTATGCTTAATATGGAAATAAAATCGTTGTCCTTCATAAACACCAGATTATATCAACACACACAATTTTACAAGTATATTAGACTAACACAATATAAGTAAAGCTACGCAACTGACATCTATTTATCTAATTTTGCTTAATTTTTCTCTTTTCTTAAAACCTTCCTCATCCCACCTCATTAGTGTAAATTTAAGGATAGTATAATGAATACAAGAAGCGCATACCGGAAAAAATATAGGATGGTTGAGGTTGGACACGCTATATCATAGCTGTATTAATTACAAGACTAACTATTAACTGTTATTATACACTCTGTTAAAATAAAATGTTTTCTTGAATACTGTATCATTGCGTTTCTACCACAAATCTGCGTGACTTTTCCCACACTGGGACCAGATTAAGCGGCGAATCCCAAAAATTGCTTCCATGGTGGGAAGCTGGAGTTTTCTAAACCTTGATTTTCTATACTTTCTCTATATACGTAATGCATGTCATACTTTATCCTGTGCACTTATAACGAAAAATTATATATTTTTATAGTCGGTATTGAACTAAATATGTCACGCAGTCATTCATGTTGAATGATAATTGATATATTAATTAACATCACTAATGAATAGCTCTAGCGATATATCGTGTTGAGCCACAGAAACATTCATGCGCCATAAATTCATTTGGCCAGTCCCATGTAGTTATTGACAAAACTGATAGGTGCAGAGGAGGGTTAAAATTATAAACAGAACTGATAGGTGCAGAGGTGGGTTAAAATTATGCCACAGAGTGATCATGTTGTATGTAATTATTTGCCATCATGGATAGACGCAAAAGTAGACTAGGCTTTTCCATAATCCTTTCATGTTCTATGAAATTATTTAAATCACTAGATGTTGTCCCACAATGCATTTGTGTGTTATTCTATGATTAAGAACCACACTGCATTTTCAAATTATGAAGGTTTTTTTTTTGTTTGAAACAAATTTATGGTTCTCATATTAATCATGCGCAAAATAAGATGGCTCAAGAGAGATGGAAAAATTTCC